>JAULJZ010001206.1:0-17210 GCA_032270985.1 Heliamphora pulchella
GGGTTTTCTCGGGCACCAGCGTGCTCGAGCGGAGCCCTGTCCGCTCGAGCGCTCAACTGGCAGAGAGTTGGGCGCTCAAGCGCTAGACGTCCGCTCGAGCGAACTGACTGCGCAGGGCCAACTTTGTTCGATCATATCTCCCTCATCCGGACTCCGAATTGGGTCATTCTTGTACTTAAATCGAAGCCGCAGAAGTCCTCTTTCCAACAAGACTACTCTCACAAAACAATTCGTTTTTTAGAAAAAGTTATGATTGAAATTGTGTGGGTTTGTCAAAATTTTTAAACCATTTTCCACCCATTTTTGTCCAAATGCTTTGAAAAAGTATATTTTCATCAATATTGAACCTTTTCATCGAATTTCTTATCCCTTGGGCTATGAATATATCTACTTTACTACGCTTGGATTAGGATGCTAGTATCATACCGATTGGAGGTATTTGCGACGAAAATGAGTTCTTGACATGTAACTGAGGTTTAAAGAACGAGTACGATTATGGGTAATTATGGGTTATGTTGTGATGTGGTTATCATTAAAATTTTGAGTTTTAGAAAAGAAACGTGGATTTTGACTTGTATATACATGTATATGCATATGATGGGTGTATTCCATTTATTTTCAAATAACATGGTCATGTGAGTTAATTATGCGTTCGCATTTCATGAAGTTGATAAACAGAATGTGATTTACGAGAAATTATGTGTTGAAATTTATGATGGCATTTGAATTGAAAGATAGGATAGAATGCTAAAATAAGATTTGATTGGAAATAAAATGGGAAGTTGAGATGTAAATATTGAAAAGAGGTACTATGATAAAATATTTGAGGAGATGAACCAGTTATGGGTTGGACTCCCTGGTTTTTGTGAAAAATGAATAAATAATGAACCGTATGGATTAATGTGGATTAAGTTGACCTGGCGGGTCTGCGGTGAAAGACCAGAAACTTGCGTAAGATGGGGACCACATGCCCACGGATTAGTCCCCGAAATGTGGTGTTGTATCGTGGTGAGTTATAAAGCTATCTATTACCCAATAGTATCGCGTAGCCTATTGGAATAATAGGGAGGGGTTTCTATAAGCTGCACCCGATATCGGTTCATTAACTGTGATAAATTAATTGTGACATAGCTTTGTGATAAACCGGGTACAGAAAATGTGACACGATTTCTGTAAAGAATCAGATAATGGAATGGTGATATGGATAATGTAAATGAATAAATGGGAATGAATTGATGTGCGTGGGTGTGTGCATATGAAGGAATAATGAGTTGGTAAAAATATGAATTTTATTTCGGTTGCACCCATCACACCTCACAAATCATGCAATACATGTGAGTTAATCTATAACCTACGAGCTTCGGCTCACGTATGTTTACCAAACCATTTCAGGTCTTGAGGACCAGAGGCGAAACCAGGGCAAGGAAAGAACTTTGAGAAGGGCTTAAAGAAAGATCTTTTTTTTTGTTCTATACCATGTTTGTATATAAACCGAAATGGAGGATTATAATTAAAGATATTATGATTGTGAATGAACTTTCGAGATTTCAGGCATTTGTTTTAAATTGGATATGTGCGAGGATATGGGTGTTTAAATTTTTTTATATATAATCGGAACTCAAATTCTTGTTGAATGAAAATAGTAAATGATGATCCTTAGGAGGTATGGCTTGGGGTCGGTTCACGGGTCCCCGGGGTTCGGGGCGTGACATCTTCGAACTCAATTTCAGTTCGCCAGAGTGACAGATTGCTGTGCTACTTTTGTTGCTCGTCGATCATTGTATCCTGGGAGGCATTTGCTGTCAACTCAAAACACCGCAGCGAGGGCAATTTTGTCTTAAGAAGATTGTGTAAAAAACGAGCCTCAATCAACCTTTTCAGTTTTACCCTACTATAAGAAGTTCGTCAAATTATGTATTTCCAGTTTCGGTTCAGTTATTGTTTTCATATTCTGTTCATTCTTAATTTTCTTGTAGTGATTTAATTTATGTTCATACAGTTTATTACCTGTTCTGTTTTAGTTTTCTACACTATTAGTTTGTACAATTCAAATTGTTTAATTACCTATTATGCCAACACATGATATAGAGTTGAATTGTGGTCTAATTCATCCAACTCTAAAATTTAAAGAACTTAATTTGCATACTTAGTTGAAGTTCATGAATAAATGGAGTGATTGCTTAATGGATGAGATAATATGATACTTTGAAACCTAGTAACTTGTTGGTTTAATTATTGAAATTTAAACTTGTAATTTAAATGAGGGACTTGGGAATTTATGAAATTTTAATTACATTCATGGTTTACTTAAATTGGTTTCAAGATAATTGGATGTAGTGTTGAAATATGAAATAAAATATAAGTTGTTTGAAATATATAATTGATTAGTTAGGGGGAAATTATGAAGATTGTAACAACATTTATGGCTTATTTGGTTTAATTACATATTAAAATAGTTTGGTTATAATGCCCCGATCTCGAGATAATAAAACCCGAGTAAAATTAGAATAATACTTGAATAAAGGAAACCAATCCCTTTTTTTTGGTAAATAACCCCTGAAAACAGTCAATTTATACACCAAAGGACATCCCAAAAACATTTTTAAAAAAATCCCGTTCTGAAACAATTTTCAATAAAATGCCACCCAGCAGAGCCCGCTCAAGAGAATTTCTCACCGCTCGAGCGATGAGGCACCCTAGAGTTCACTGCCCCCAGATCTGAAAATTTTTCTAAGCGTTGAAAAATCACCCATTTTCTCATCCTAACTTGAGAAGAAAAACATACACTTGAGAATAAAACAACCACCCTTCAAACCAATCGCCTGAAATCAAATTTCAATAGCAAGATATATCATTTAAAGATTAAAATTTTTAACCCATCAAATGAGCAGAACGCCCTCATATGCATACATAACATGAATATACGGCCTTAGGGCCTTACAACGTGGGTGTTTCAACCCAAAATACAATAATCCAAGTACTTCAAAAGAAAACAAGATTTACACCTTTATAATTTTATTTCCTAAAAATGTGCTATCAAAGCAAGTATAATTCTATTTGTTACTCAAAAAGGGTCCAGCGACTATCACCTTACTCCAATTTCTTCTTCCCGCTATCACCTAAAATGTTGTTAAACAACATGAGCCAAAACTCGTAGAAAAAAGACTAACGATAAACGTATGCATGACATGCGAGGATGGTTGTGTGGATGCACACATAAGTTTATCCAAAACCAACATTATTTGTCCCAAATCAAATTTTCGTCACATAACCGAGTTTTCGACAAAAAGCTATAGTTCAATGCTCCATAGTTCAAGTTAAATTAACCATCATAACCAATCTTTTCACCATTTCCAAACCAACCTAACGCATTCCCATATCCCACCATTTTATCCATTCATCCAATTAAGGTTTACCAACCCAATTTATTTATCAATTCAATCAAGTACCAAAGCCAGACGGTGCCTATAGACTTAGGCGTATTTATTACCACCGGGCCATACGAGGTTCGAGGAATAAATACCTATTCTATAGCCCGACACGGAGAGCACACATTCTTAATTTTTCTTGGAAACATCGATGGGTGGGCTGCCCAAGAGCACACTTTTACAGGGATTAACCCGAAAGAAGTGTTGGTTTGATGTCTCGAATTTTGGTATCCATGCTTGGTAAGACGTCTGGATAGCATTGGAAGACTAAAAAGTAAGCGCAAGAGCTCTGCAGAAGGTAGAGAAGTCGAGACCTATGAAAGACGGATCGATCGGTCCTTTAGACGGATCGATCAGTCTAATAGACAGATCGATCAGTCTAAAGACGGATCGATCGGTCTGGGCGCAGTAGCGATTTTCTATGCAGCGGCGAGGGTTAAGTTTTGACCTAGGGGCTGCCTATATAAGGGTTTTATGTTTCATAAAAATCCTAAGGCCATCTATACACTTGAGAGGGCTCAGTAGAGAGGCTAAAGAGAGTATAGAGAGATGGTGAGAGGCTCAAATTTGAGGCCACAGATATAGTGTGAGTGTAAGAGAGTGATGTAATAGTGGATAATTTCTTCTTGTCCGGTGGAGTTAGGCAGTCAGCCGAACCACGTATATTCGTGTTCTTGTTCTTGTTCTTTACTTGTTTTGTGTGGATTGAAGCCTACGTTCCTGTTTCCGCTGCGTAGGGAATTTAAGCCCTTAGAATCCCAACAACTGGTATTAGAGCATTGGTTATTGGCTTGATCACTTGATTGCAGTAAAGATGGTGAATATCAGATACGAAGTGGAAAAGTTTACCAGTGAGAATAACTTCTCCTTGTGGCATAGACAAATGAAGGATCTGCTGATCCAACAAGGAGTCTCCAAGGCGTTACTCGGCAAGGCAATAAACCAGAGAAAATGATTGTTGATGATTGAGAAGACCTTGATTGCAAGGCCGCGAGTTCGATTAGATTGAATCTGAGAGACGAAGTTATTTATAATGTGCTCGATGTAGAGACAGCCTAAGAGATCTGGCAAAAGCTGAAAGATCTCTACATGAAGAAAATTTGGCCAATAAGCTGTACATGAAGAAACAATTGTATGGACTGCAGATGCAAGAAGGTACAAAACTTTTGGAACACTTGAATATGTATAATATGCTCATCACACAGATATCCTGTTTTGGAGTAAAGGTTGATGATGAGGATAAGGCTATCCTCTTTCTGGCATCACTTCCAACATTCTATGATCATCTGGTGACAACTTTGATGTACGGGAAGGACACTCTAAAGTTAGAAGTGGTCACCGGGGCTCTTTTATCGCATGAGAAGATGAAGAGGGACAATGATTCTGATGCAGAAGGTGTGCTAATGGCTAAGTCTGAGTCAAGCGGAGGAAGAGGTTGATCAGGTGAACAGGGTTCCAACAGTGGCAGATCTCGGTCCAAGTCACGTGCAAAAAAGGATGTGGAGTGCTTCTATTTCAACAAAACTGGTCATTACAAGAGCTAGTGCCAAGAATTGAAGCAGCATCTGGAGGAAAAGAAGAAGGGTAAGGAGAATGCAGAAACCGTCAGTTTTGCTGAAGAATCGTCAGACGATGACGCAGAAGGTGAGGTACTCTCAGTTTCCTCAGATTTAAGGTTTCTGTCAGAAGCATGGATTTTAGATTCAGGATGCTCATACCATATGTGTCCAGTCAGAAAATATTTCCACTCATATAAGTCTTGCAATGGGGCTACAGTTCTAATGGGGAATGACTCAGTGTGTGAGTAAGTTGGAATTGGTACGGTCAAAATTAGGATGTTTGACGGGATTGTAAGGTCTTTGGAGAATGTCATGCATGTTTCGGGATTAAAGAAAAATTTAGTTTCTTTAGGAACATTGAATTCTCTAGGTTATGAGTTTGCAGGAAAAGGTGGAGCAATGAAGATCAGTAAAGGATCTTCAGTTATCATAAGAGGACATAAAGTGGATGGCCTCTACAGATTAGTAGGAGACACGGTGGTAGGTGGAGTTACCACTACCACACAGGCAGAATCCAGCAGGGATGGCACGAGACACAGACATTTGGGGCTTAGTTAGGTTGACAAGAAGAGTATGTCAAAAATTTAGAAAAAGGGTGCAGCAATCAAGGTGGAGTTCTGTCAAAAAAGTTCACCTAGAAAATCGGGTGTAGATATTTCAAGTCAACAGCAGCAGAAACAGAGTAGTGGCGAACCTTCAGGTCACAAGAAAACTACGGGAAGATTAGGAAGAGATCAGATGCAAGTGGCAGTGTCAGAGAAGGTGGAGTTACAACAGAAGGCTAAAAAGTTGGAGTTTGGAAAACTGTCCAAGTATAAGAAGACTGTTGATTGCAAGAGGGTCAAATTCAAGTGTGGCTTGGATTTGGTCCAAGTCCATTCAGATTGAAGATTCAGAGAGGGTGGAGCACTCAAACCCAAAAAAGGAGTGCAGGACGAGGTGACCAGCAAACTTTCAAGATGCTAATGGTTCAAAAATTCGAGCCAAGGTGGAGATTGTTGGTTTTATGTCTCGAATTTTGGTATCCATGCTCCGTAGGACGTTCGGATAGCATTGGAAGACTAAAAAGTGGGTTGACACAGGCGCAAGAGCTCTGTAGAAGGCAGAGAAACCGTGACCTATGAAAGACGGATCGATCGGTCCTTTAAATGGATCGATCGGTCTAAAGATGGATCGATCGGTCTGGGCGCAGTAGAAATTTTTTTCGCAGCAGCTAGGGTTAAGTTTAGACCTTGGGGTTACCTATATAAGGGTTTTATGTTTCATAGAAACCCTAAAGTCGTCTATACACTTGAGAGGGCTCAGTAGAGAGGCTAGAGAGAGTATAGGGAGACGGTAAGAGGCTCAAGTTTGAGGCCACAGATACAGTGTGAGTTTGAGAGAGTGATTGTAATCCTTATTGATAATAGTGGATTCTTTCTTCTTATCTCGTGGAGTTAGGCAGTCAGTCGAACCACGTATATTCGTGTTTTTGTTCTTGTTCTTTACTTGTTTTGTGTGGATTGAAGCCTACATTCCTGTTTCCGCTGTGTAGGGGATTTAAGCCCTTAAAATCCCAACAGGAAGGGTCTACCTTACATTGCGTAAATTTCTGTTCTTTCACCGAGGAGCAACTCGTGCCCAAACTTAATCATTCAATTCAATCACACAGTACTTTAATTATTTCATTTCATTAACAACCAAAACGAGTCCAACCGTCAACCCGATTCCTGTCGCCAAAACCCATATCACTACGGTTCGAAAACCAACCACCACATGTGTCTTCTGGTTTTACACTAAAGACCCCAATTTTAACACCCGACATTGCCATGTGCCACATAAACTCAAGGAACGTATATGCAATAGGTTATTATAACCCTCAATTTAGCTAAAAATCACATTAATTTCAACATATGGGTCCCTTAGCCCCAAAACCCCCAATTTTCATAGTTTTGCCTCAAATCCAAACCCCAGCCCACCATTTTTCAAATTCACTCGTATCTCACGATAACGTAAAGATATAATCATATTAAATCGTCCATAGATCTAAGATTTAACCTTCATTAACATCAAACTCTAACTTAGGGCTTGAAAACACCATTTTCATGCTTTTACATTCATAAAATCGAAAATAAAACATATATTATATAGATATTCAAGGATAATCATAGATCCTACCTTTGTGATGATAGATCTATAAGAGAAACCACCAAACAAGCTCCAATCACGAGAGTCTCCAATCAAAAGGTGAGAAGGGAGCCTCCAACGTTAAGAACAAGCCTCTAACAGGTAGTTTACCTGGAGAAAAGTAAGGAATGACTCCAAGAGGAGAAAGGAGAGGCTCAAAGGGGTGCCAAGAGATGTTCTAGGGCTTAGAACGTCAGTTTAGAGAGAGAGAGAGAGATTGAAAGAATGAAGATGAACTGTTAAAACCCATAACTTATAAGCTGTATGTCGACAGTTCGCTCGAGCGAACCCCCCAACTACTCGAGCGGCCACCAAGCCCAAAAGCTCTCTGCCACGTGTTCGCTCGAACGGTTTACCCTCCGCTCGAGCTGTGAGATCCTAACCCATTTTAATTTTGTGGGGTTTTTTAGCATGTTAATTTCTATTTTAGCCCTGTTGGAATAGTATGTTTATCTAAGTTTTAATGCATGTTCAAGCTTAGAAATGCATGTTGGGTTTGTTTTCGGGGTCGTTGGGCGTTGTGCTTTGAAAAAAAAGATATTTTCGGTGGACCTTATAAATAATATCAACCCTTAAATATTTGTTAGATATTTTCTCCATCCATTGAAACCAAATCAAAATCTCTGCCTCCTCTCTAACTTTTTGGGGGACCCGGCCTTGATTTTTGGCGATCGAATAGCGGATCCTTGTTATCCTCGCCGAGGGCTTCACGTTCATTTGGACGGAATCTCATTTCAACAAAGTTCGTTTTTCACGAAGTTCGAGGCGTTGAGTTTTTAACTCAACGAGGTAGGATCCTAGACTCTCATGTCTTAAAGGGGTGCTACATGGAATTATGTGTTTTTATCATTTATAAATGCATGAAAATTTGTTTTATTTTTGAAAAAGTTGGGTTTTGTTCTTGAGACGGGTTTGGTTGGACAAAAAGGGTTTTTAAAAGGTGTTTTTGATTTCTTTCGAGGTTGTGGGCTCATGTATATCCGTGGATTTCAAAAACATGTGAGTTGGTTGGTTTGATTTGGGTTGGTTCACGAAAATGTGAAAGTTTTTCTGTCGCGCTAGGGTTTTTTCGAAGTTTAGTTGACTTAAGTGGGGAGTTTAGTCGGCCAAATGGACAGTGTGTGGGTTCAGTCGACTGAAGTGGAGTAGTTCAGTCGACTGACCTTAGACACTAGAAAATTCGTGGAATTCTAGTAGCTTTTCAGTCGACTGAATGGGGTGTTTCAGTCGACTGAACTCCTGAAGGGGGTGTTTTTCTTCTTTTTGGCAGGTCGTGATGTGGCCTTAGGGGTTTGTTTGTTTTGTTGCCATTCTTCGAGGATGACGTGGTTTTATAAGATGTGATGTTTGTACATGGCCTTGTGCATTAAAACTCTAATTTTATTCATGCATAATGAGGGGCGGATATGTGGTTCCAGGTTGTATGTGTTGTGTGTGTTGCGCGTGTTGCATGTGGTGCTTGAGTTGCTCGGGTTGCATGTGTTGCGTGGGTTGCATGTGAAGCATGATATTTGTTCATAGTTGGATGAATGTTCACTTTGGTTGACAATGCATTAGATGGGGCTGTGGTCCTTCGATGAAAGCCTGAGAAGGTGTATTAGATGGGGTTGCGATTCTTCGGTGAAAGCCCATGAAGTTGCATTGTATGGATTGCATGTGAGTCATTGTAGTTTCTTTATGAAAACTATTTTCGAGGCTCATGTTAGTCGAAAAGTTTCACATCTTTTCGCATTTCGTTTTGATCATGTAAAACCTTTTTGTGGCTCGAGAGAGTCGTAACCTTCATATTATTCTGCTAGCATGTTTAGCTTTTATTACATATTTATCTAATTTCTGCTGGGCTTTGGCTCACGATATAGGATTTGAAAACTTTTTTCAAGTGCATTTGATCACGCAGGTCGATCAGGAGGAGTCGGTTGAGGCGAAAGATCTGTAATCTTCTTTTTTGTTCTTTTTGGAACACGTAATGTTGTATATATATATATTTTTTAGTTTTGGAACCTTGTGTTGTAAGTCTGAGGGTGATATATTTAATGTATGTATGGCTTTTATCTTGAGAGTGAGACCCCGAGTTTGGGTTGTTACACGAGCGGTCACACTGAGTTAAAAACCCAAACCAAGGATGCTATAACCGAACCACAACGTAAGCCAAACACCTCACCACATTGTTCTCATGCATTACCCCACATTTAACCATCGTTAGTAAGCATATGCAGGCTCAAGTTTTAATTCTTACGCATGATGTACACATTTAATCGTTCCCACCGAACATATCATACTCATTTTCATTAATACTAGAGACTAACAAGGGACTGGGTCCCTACATTGTACATTGAAATTGAATTGAGTGAGTTATTTAAGCCATTAAACCTTAATTCTTATGAAAGCTTGAGTTACAAATCTAGTTGAAATCCACGAATGGGTGGGTGATCTCATAAGAATTAGATAAAAATGATTAAAATGGACTATAAGAGAGTTGTTTGAGCTATGTGATTTGTTGAGTGTGGCTTGTGAGTTAAATTCATAATTCAAGTGAAAAGAACTTGGGAGGATCGTGACAATCTTAGTAAAATACAAATGTTAGGGAAGAATAAATGTTGAACATGGAAATTTGGAATACTAATGTGGACCTTGTGACTTGGTAAAATTTGAGTTTGTAATGGAATTTGTAACAAAAGAAGATGATTTGAAGATTGATGGAGAATAAATCTTTGTTGGGTAAATGTGAATCTTGCTTGGATAACATGTAATTAACTGTTTGGAAGACATCATATTGGGTTATGTTGAACTTTTGTAATTGAAATTCTAAACAAAGAAGGATGAAACCAAAGACTAAATTGTGAAAATTATAAATTGGTTGTGGATTCATGAGAATTGGATAAGTGTTCAATGAAGCACTTATGAAAATGTGTTTGGGACTTGTGATTTTATAAATCTTGAGTTTTATTGAATTGATAATCAAATGGTAATGATATGAAATCTGATTTGACACTTGTGATATGAGACTATATGATTATCAAATTAGGTTGGGGAAAGGAACCAGTTTTTAGGTTGAACTCCCAGTTTGTATGGATACTGAAATGGCTAATCAAATATGGAATCGATGATTGGATTGATGTGAATAAGTTGGGCATGAATAACTCTTCGATGAAAGACCAAAAATTTGCACAAGCTGGGTGCCGTTCCCGTTGGGTTATTCCCCGTAAATCTGAGCTTAGGTTGTCCTTCCCTTAGTGTTCCTCAAGAAAACCATAAATGGTGGATGGTGTTGAATAAGTTGGGCTTAAACAGCTCCTCGGTGAAAGACCGAAACTTGCGCAAGCTGGGTGCCGTTCCCATTGAGTTAGCCCCAAAAAATATGAACTTTGGTTCACGATTGTGGGTATCGTGGTATCGGTTCTATGATGAACTTTGATGAGATAGTGTTAAGGAGTTAGTTAGATTAAAAAGATTATGAGAATTGTAATGAAAATTAGCAAAAGAAAATGGGAAAATGTGAATGAAGATATGATAAATTGAAAGAATAGCTAGAGGCATAAGAATGAGGAATATGCATGTGTTAATATCTTATCTTGAGCTTAACAAGTATGGTCGAATGTTTGGCAATAGAATGATAAGGAAATGGAAATGAAATCAGAGCAAAGAATAGTTAAGATGAAATGAAACTAATGATATTAAAATGAAGAAACCAAATGGATGAATGTTTAAAGTGTGTGTATTTAAAATGGGTATTAATTGATTATGGAAACAATGATCATTGTGTTACGTGATTGCATTCCACCTCACCCACACATATCATGCATCATATCTTTGTTAGTCTTTATTTTACGAGTTTCGGCTCATGTTTGTTGGTTACATATTTTTTTTATAGATTCAAGTGAAATTGAAATGCTCACGGGGATGCTTAATCTTGGATAAAAGTTTGAAGAGGAAAGTATAAGGTCTATGTTTTTGAGAATTAAATGATAGAATATCTTTATACTATAAAATGTAAAGCAGTAGTAGAAAAAATTATATGCAATGAAATCAAGTGCTTAGATTCAAGGTTTTTATCTCAAAGTTCTGTGTTGTAGATTTGTAAGAAAGTTATGCACTTCCTTATGTTTAGAAATAAATGTAACTCTAATGATATGGGGAATGTTTATTATTATGTAAGATTTAAACTTGGATTGGGAGTTGTGATCCAGGCTGCGTGTCTGAGTATATTGTATTGTTTATGTCTAATAGGTGATAATACAAATTGGGATTATTCGAAAAACAGAAAAAACTCTGCCAAAAATTTTAAGTATTTTACTTAGATTAATTTTTTTTTTTTGTGAAAATGTGAGAGTTAATTTCTTTTAAAACAAGTAAAAATCCAAGAGTTTTTCATTAAAGAAAAAATAATTATAAAATGAGTGAGTTATCATATAGAGATCACGTGTCTCAGGATCAGGGGCGTGTCAAGATAAAAATATTCTCATACACATTTCATATATTAGAAGATGAAAATATTATAATACAAACACATGTTATGAGAAACTTGTCATAACAAGATGAGAATATTCCCAAACACACACATATGTTATGAGAAATTTCTCATATATCACAAGATGAGAATATTTTTATACACACATTTATCAAGATGAAGATACAATATTTTTTTTTAAAAAAAATAGTACATGATATTTTTTTCGTACTTGCATCAAGGTATGAGAAATTTTTTATCATGCTGAAAAAAAATTATACTGATAAATTTTTCATTCATAAGTTGCTTATTTTATTTAAATTTAAGAATGAAAAAATTAAAAAAAAATATAAGTATGAGAAGTTTTTCACGCTATATTTTGAAATAATTCTATTTATAAAAAAAAGATTTTTAATATTAATTAGTATAATTTGATTAAATTAAATTTTAAAGTATATCTCATTTTTTAAGATAATAACAAAATTATTGAGGTTTTTATTTTCATTTTTTTAAACTTTAAGTCAAAAGACAAAAAAAAAACTTAACTTTGAACTCCTTGCCAAACAAAAAAATTAAGTTAATTAGAACTTCTTAAAAATAGATTTTAAAAAGTTATTTTTGTATTTTTATATATTTTAATATTTAGCATGAATATTGATTAATAGATCTTGATGAATAAATTGTAAAACTAAAAATTTTCTAATGAACAAATGCATACAATAAAGAATGCTCACTTAATCATTGTCGGTCAATTATTTTGGTAATTTATTTCGAGAGACTTAGTATTTTCATATGTTTTTATGATCAACACTATTTATTATTTAATATTTCTTAAGTAGATTATTGGTGCAAAAAATTAAATTAGTTACAAATTGATAGTTATGTGAATAAATCACATTTGTTAAAAAAAAAATCAATGGTGAATATAATCTTACAAAAAAATTGTTTTAAACAAATATAATATGATCACATAGTTACAGATATCCAATTAACTTAATTTTTTTGTGAGTAATAAAATTAATAAATACTATAAAAATGATTCTAATTATGAAAATATGTTAAGAAAATAAAATATTTAATAAAGTACAACATGATGCGACTTTGAACCCACTTTATTTTATAATTATTTTACATTAATTGCCTTTAGGGAATCAGCTCGGTCATTTTGTTTTGGTCATAAAATTCGAGAAGGCTAGTATTTTTCAATATTTTACTTGGAAGAAAATAAAAATCGCCAAAATCATAAAGAAAGAAAATAGTAATAGTACCTTATTCTGGGCTGGCCTTGGCTTAAGGCCAGTAAAGTCATGACTTTGAAGAACACGAAGAATGTAATCCACACTATAATCGTGTCCTTGTATTTGAACATATAGCAGAAAGCTTGTTTGGGAGAATTGACTTCTAGTTAATTACCACGACAGTTTGTTAACTAAAGTTTTTGGCAGCAAACGAAATCAATCCAATCGGTTTTCGACAGGTATAATCTTAAACTAACTTTAGAAGTTATATAGGGTTTTATTTTTGATTGTTTGATATCAAAAAGTTTTAATCTAGAGTCTATTTTGGCGATTGCCCTTCTAGATTATTTTTGACTAAAATCATAAATATAATCTTAAGATCTTGAAATTTTGCCCCAACACTTTAGAGGGTGTACGTCATTCACATTCATTCAACAACATAAGAATTTGGCCTTGTGGCCTTACAACATTTAGAATTTTAGTTACAAAACTTACCAAAAGTCATCACATGTTCTAAGATTCAACAACACAATAACAAAGCCCCTTTTTCTTGCCACTAAGTCATAGGATCGCTTCTAACATCTGAAAAAATTTGTTTTGAACAACGTGAGCCAAAACTCAATAGGAGAAGACTAACCATGAATGAATGCATGGTATGCAAAAGATAATTATGTGAATACCACAACACAGATAATCTCCAAATATGTTTTCAATGAATTCCAAAAAATACGTATTCACATAATCCAAATTTCTCATAAATTAATGACAATAAAGGTGAGTTTTCTTTTCTTAACAATTCTCAATAATTCCCATAATCCACATTCCAAAGATTTAATTAGGTTCCGTGTTGCCACCCAGGCAAGAGATACCACACAGACGAGGAATGCCACACAAGCAAGATAACTAGTAATTATAAGCTCCTACACATTAGCTCAAATCAATTTCTCTTACTACAATACAACACGTGCATATAATTCCCAATCTCATGGATGGAATTAACCACATTTCAATCAATTATTCCAATTCCAACTATATTAGAAATCAACTTCCAATTTAACATAATCAATTACACAATTACGTACCCAATTCCATCAAACACAAATCTCAAAACTCCATACAAGTTAGGATTTTAAACTCAAAGGCAATTCTCATGTAACTTTTCTCAAAAAAATGCATTCACTTACATATTGATCACACTTATTCAAGATTAGTCAAGAATCCTACCTCGTAGAGTCAAAAATCCTAAGATTTGAACACCGGCAAAAAATCCAAACTTGCCGAAATGGAGACCCGTATAGTTGTGCGCGTTACCCTCGTCAAGTAGAATAACTCTCCTTCTTGTAGTTTTGCTCAACTCCAAGTCGTTGACCTCCAAAAATGGAGAAGAAGGGAAGAAAACTCCAAGATCCTTCAATGGAGGTGTGTGTATGTGTGTGTGTGTGTGTGAGAGAGAGAGAGAGAGAGAGAGAGAGAGGCATCTCCCATAAGCCTTGCATAAATCCCAAGGCCACTCACCCATATGTGCATATCCAACATTTTTCACATGTATCTATGATGTATTTAATCCACATATATGCATTTACAACATTGAAATTAATATTTTAACTTTATATTAATTTTTTTAAAAATAATCACATTCTCAAAAATTTTGAAATTTTAAAATTATTCTCAAATTAAATTTCTTGGGTATCCACTCACATCGGCAGGTCCAAAAAGCTTGTTAAAAAGTTATCGAACCCACTAGCCATATATCTATATGAAATTAGCACAAGCCAAATAATATATCGCATGGGATAAAATTCACATCATCGATTAATTATATTAATAAAAACGGAACTGGATCTCACAAGAACAAAGGAATAGCTTTGCAATATTGCGAATTTTGATTCTCACTTAAATTTGAACCATATCTTTTATATTATTTTTTGATTGTTAATTTGCATTTTGCAGGAATATCATGCGGTAGATAGTGAAGAATGTGAAAATGAACATTGTACTATGGAGATCAATGTAGCTGGAATACAAGAGAGTTTGAACTTTAATGTAAGTTTATTTTATTTTTAAAAGTAGCCAGTGGTTGAGTTTAAATTAACTTAATAACTTTTGTGAGTGCTATCATATATATTGTAGAAGTCTGAATTGCAACATAGAGATCAAGTTGTTGGAGAGAGTTACAATTTTCATGGACAAAAATTTTGGGGGTCGCTCAATTGGTCAGTCATAACTGGATAACAAAATATCTATCCAATGAATTCATTTGGACAATAATATATGGCATTTGCACATCCCAATACATCATGGACCAGGTTCTTATTTCAATCAATACATTGTTAAATTGTGTAGGTCCAACATGTTAACAATTGTAAGAAAACTAATTAGATCTTTGCAATACTTTCTCCTAAATATTCACAGCACTACAGCATTTTGACGCCACAATAAAGATGGAAAAGAAGAATGGAGACCAAGTTACCTCCTTATCATGAGGAGAAAAACAATTATTGATGAGCATGGTTCATCACAAATTTTTGGGAGGTTATTGTTACACCCCAAAACCTAAGTCACGTGAATCACCCAAAAAAAATTTGTTTTGAGATACCAAGATCCATCAAAATCACCCGAGACAGGACGGGTCCAAGAACAAACACAAAATCAAGTTTAAAACCTTTGAAAAATGCACTATTGGGGGTTTATTTTATGTAAAAGAACAACCTAAAAAAATAAGATAACGGTCCTCGAGAGCCAAGCTTTAAAATAAACAAACAAAATTTTTAAAAACAAATGCCCAGACCGCTAGATTGGTCAAAAGACTGCTCGAGCAATCCCTGCAAGCCCACTAGTTTTCACTCCACTAGTTTTCACTTGAGCGGTCCGTCGAGCAGTCATAGAAAACATTTTGTTTTTGTGTTTTGAGTGAAAACCAATGGGCATACACGGACTGCTCGAGCGGTCTTTTAACGGATCGAGCAGTCTGGGCATTTTTTTTTGAAAATTTTGTTTGTTTGTTTTAAAGCTTGCCTCTCGGGGTCCATGACCTTATTCTTTTGGCTTGTTCTTTTACATAAAATATACCCTCAGTAGCACATTTTTCAAAGGTTTTAAGCTTGCTTTTGTGTATGTTCTTGGACCCGTCCTGGCTCAGGTGGTTTTGATGGATCTTTGTATCTCAAAACGGATATTTCTTGGGTGATTCAAGTTACCTGGGTTTTGGGGCCTGATAACTTGGTATCGGAGCTCTAGGTTCGAATACCTAAGAGCCGTGGGAGAGGTTGTTGGAACGCGGAAGAAAAATGTAGAACCGGCGCCGTGACCGTAAAAAACGACGCATGCGATTTTCATGAAAACCCATAACCATGAACAGATATATTAAGATTAAATATACCTTTAAGAAACTTGAACAAGTTTTTTTGATGCAGAACAACGATCCGAGACAACCCAATGATCTTCTCACGTATATGCCGACGCACACGATGATCCCGGCGAGTGGGCACCGATCCGGATCTTCGTGTTTTTCTTCTTCTTGGTTTCTATCTCACACCTATCTCTCAAAACAAAAGGAATACACCATAAGAGAGAGAGGGGACAGCAGCTAGGGCTTGGGATTGAGGATATATCCTTGGCTCCTTGTGATATATATTAAATATATCACTTGAGATTTTCATGGAAACTATATATCACTTTCCTAAAACCAAGGAGGAGATATATATTTTTCATAAAACATCCTCTAAACTCCTATTAGGGCCGGCCACCTAGGGAGTGATCCCTAGGTGTGCCAAATTCTAATACCGGCCTCCATTATTTAATTTAATCCCCGAAGGTTCCTGGCAGCAAAACCGACATTCAAATTAAATTAAATAATTACCGAAACCGATAAGAAAATATCCGTGCGTATGATGGGCTACGTGAGGGATCACGAGGAAGTATAGGGCTCGGGCTAACCGTACGAGAAAACTGAATATCCCTAACTCTGTCCCTGAGTTAGATCCTTTCTCGCACGAACAAGAACTTATTCTACTAAAGGTCCTGACTGAACTCCCGGCCCTAACTCAAATTATGTTTTGAGTTTTCAATTATTAAATGCACTGAATTCTCCCACGTTTAAGATATGTATTCCCAATAAATAAATTAGATTACTGACAACCCGATTGAATTATCCTCTTCTCCTCGCAACCGCACCGCTTAACCTTTTGATATGCCGGATCCAAAGATCCACTGAACAGATTTAGTATAATTAAACCTATAAGCAAAGCACACGAGGGGGAACTCCTCAACCTAAGTCGGACGTGATTTCCGTTAGTTGATTATCGATCATCGGACAAACAACGCCAGTACCCAACTCATCGGTATTGTTGATCTCATGGAGGAAATCTCAACC
>JAULJZ010001217.1:0-17209 GCA_032270985.1 Heliamphora pulchella
CCCTCGGTACAATCGCCTATTGTACTCTATTGTGATAACAGTGGAGCGATTGCGAACTCGAAGGAACCAAGAGTCCATAAATAGGGAAAGCACATTGAGATGAAGTATCATCTCATCCAGAAGATTGTGCAGCGTGGAGACGTGGTAGTTTCCAAGATAGCATCTGCGGATAACCTAGCGGATCTTTTTACTAAGGCGTTATCTCAAAAAGTCTTTGATAACCATATAGAAGGGTTAGGTGTCAGGTGTGTTCCTGCATGCCTTTGAGTATAAGTGAGAAATTGTTGGGAATGTATACTGAAAAGTCGTGCTTTTTATGTATTTTATTCTGGATCCCTAGCATATTAATCAAAAATATTTGAGATGATTTTGCATTTATGATTTCATATTTATATTTGTAATGTATAAATGCATAGTCCGTATTTCTGTCCAGTATTTGACTCGGTGCGTGCTGCACGGAAGATGGGTCAAAGGTTCTGACAGATTATACAGGTTCACAATCGCAATGGACCAAGACATTTCACTGGTACGATTGTAATACATCGTTATAGTAGCTGGTCTTGGTTAGGTCGAACGAATCGAATTCAGGTTTTGGAAATTCGATATTTGAGCTCAATGTGTTAGTACACTTGGAGTGTATTGAGCGGGATCAACGGGATGATCGATTCTATACTGACTATATGTATTGATCCACATTCCGTATTATCATGTATTACACGAACTCTTAATCTCGAAGTGATTGATTGATTGCGTTCAGATAATGTACAGTACTTTGAGTCGTCAATGGTTGAGATTTCCTCCATGAGATCAACAATACCGATGAGTTGTGTACTAACATTGTTTGTCCGATGATTGATAATCAGCTGATGGAAACCACGTCCGATTTAGATTGAGGAGTTCCCCCTCGTGTGCTTTGCTTATAGGTTTGATTATGCTAAACCTGTACAGTGGGTCTTCGGATCCGGCATATTAAAAGGTTAAGCGGCGCGGTTGCGAGGAAAATAGGATAATTAAATCGGATTGTCAGTAACCTAATTTATTTATCAGAAATCCATATCTTAAACGTGGGGAGTATTCAGTGCATTTGATAATTGAAAACTCAAGACATAATTTGAGTTAGCGCCGAGAGTTTAGTCAGGACCTTTAGTGGAATAAGTTCTGATTCGTGCGAGAAATGATCTAACTCGAGAACAGAGTTAGGGATATTCGATTTTCTCGCATGGTTAGCCCGAGTCCTATACTTCCTCGTGATCCCTCACGTCGCCCACTATATGCATGGTTATTTTTCTTATTGATTTTGGTTATTATTTAATTTAATTAGAATGCCGATTTTGCCGCCGAGGATATTCAGGGATTAAATTAAATAATGAGGGGTGTTTTTTATTTTTGGCACACCTAGGGATTGCTCCCTAGGTGGCCGGCCCTAATAGGAGATGGTGGGTTTTTATTTTTATGTTAAGTGTATATCTTCTTATCTTTTTTGGAAGGAGAATATATATACACTTAATATTCTTTTTGATATATGGCTATATATTAAAAGGAGGCTCCATAAAAGAAAACCCCAACCCTAATCCTAACCTGGCCGCCACTCTCTCTCTCTCTCTCTCTCTCTCTCTCTCCCTTTTGGCAATTCATATTTTGCCTTTTGGAGATTAGTGTGAGAAGAAACCAAGGCAAGAATACACGAATATCCGGATCAGTGCCCACTCGCCGGGATCGTCGCGTGCGTCGGGATATACGTGAGAAGATCGTTGGGTCGTCTCGGATCGTTGGTCGGCATCAAAGAAACTTGTTCAAGTTTCTTGAAGGTAAATTTAATCATAAAATATCAAATTATTTTATTATTTTTCATGAAAATCGCATAATGTCATTTTTTACGATCACGACGTCGTTCTTCGAACTTTTTCCGCTACGCGACTTTAACACCCCCGACACCCGATTCCATCCACCGAAATCGATAAAAACTCGATTTTTAACCCAAAAATCCAACTTTACAAAAGATCAGATCTACAACAATCCGACCGGTAAAAAGACACCAGATTACCCATAACACCTTTATAACACATACAGGTCTAGAATCTTACCTCGGTGAGTTAAAAACTCGACGTCTCGATCTACGTGCAAAATTGAGCTTCGCCAGAATCAAATTATGACCGGATGGTTGCGTAGCCCACGACACCAAAAGTAAGGATCCGCTGTTGGATTGCGGAAAATCGAGCCCCAGGCCCCCAAGAACTTAGAGAGAAGGCAGAGAGAAAAACGGAAAACTTAGGAGTTAAGTTTTGAAAAATATCTTTTGAAAATATCTAACTCCAGATATTTATAAGCCTCCAAAATATATTTTTTTGAAAATTTTCGAGATTCACACCACAATGGCCCACGGCCCTGGGAACCTACCCCGCATGCATATATAAATCCGATCATGCATCAAAAGCAATAAAAACATGCTGCAACGAAAACACACAACGCGCGTCCGAAATCGCCGAAAAATGAAAACGGGTCAGGATCTCACATGATAATTGGAAACTCAATACATAATTTGAGTTAGGGCCGAAAGTTCAGTCAGAACCATTAGTGGAATAAGTTCTGGTTCGTACGGGAAAAGATCTAACTCGGGGACAGAGTTAGAGATATTCGATTTTCTCGTACGGTTGGCCCGAGTCCTATACTTCCTCGTGATCCCTCACGTAGCCCATAATACGCACGGATATTTTTTCTTGTTGGTTTCAGCAATTATTTAATTTAATTAGAATGCCGATTTTGCCGCTTGGGACATTCGAAAATTAAATTAAATTAATGAGGGGCGATTTTGGTATTTGGCTCACCTAGTGTTTACTCCCTAAGTGGCCGGCCCTAGGAGATGATGGGATTGATTATTTATGTTAAGTAAATCTCTTTATATCCTTTTAGGAAAGAGAGTATATACTTAATATAATTTTGATATATTCTTAAATATTAAAAAATGAGGCTCATTAATCAAAACTCTAACCGTAATACTCCTACATAATCGCAGCCCCCTTCTCCTCTTTGGCAATTAATTTTTCATTTTTGGAGATTATTGTGTGAGAAGAAACCCAAAGGAGGAAGAACACTTCGATCGGAATCGGTGCCCACACATCGTGATCGTCGTAGTGCGTCCGGGTCACACGTGAGAAGATTGCAAGGTCGTCTTCAACGTATTCGAGATTTTATGAAACTTTTCGACAAGTTTCATAAAGGTATTAAACTATTAAAATCATTATAGTTTTCATTTTTCATGAAAATCGCATACGTCGTTTTTTACGGTCACGACGTCGATTCAAAAATTAATTTTTTTCGCTACGCGGCTCCCTCTCCAACAATGGGTGGGCTCTAAGAGGCCACATCGACAAAAGATTTCAAGATCAAATTCCTTAGGACACACCTCTAAACCACATTCTCGTAGTAGTCTCAAACTTGACTCCACATAACCAGTATCCTTTCCATGAATGGTAACCAATCACCAATGCTGAGACAACTGATCAACTCTAAACATCAACAAATTGCAAACTAAAACTGATAACGAACTACCAAGGCCACATAAGGTGAACAACACGGTCATAAAAACTCTAGCAAGAATCTCACTCTAACAAGAGCTAAGAATGTCAGCATTCCCCTACAACCCATAGCATACATTAGACATCTGTCAAACAACCGTCAACTAACCTCTGTAGGCACAGGTTCCACATCGCAACACTAACTCCTACGTCAAAAAAAGGAGAGGTATTTCCAGGCCTGCCAACCCGATATCATAGGGAACACAACCCGAACACTCACACTCACAGGATAGAGCAAATAAATCTTCACCAGAAAACTACGAGGAATTAGTCCTACAATCTTCCAATCATGGTGGTGCAAGTTCACAACACACAATCCAAATGACCACAATAAGGATACAAGATTCATGGAGATTTTCACATTTTCAAAAAATTACTAAAACAAGAATCAATCAAAGGTTTCGACATTCACATCCAACTACGATAAAACAACTCACACATGATAACTGTCTATGAGGTAGCTCTCTCTTTGCTTAGAAAAATTAAAAGGTCGACCAGAAGCTCCCACTCAACACCATCACATCCTAGGGTAACCATTAAATACCCAGTTCAGGAGAACACTATCCACCTTTCCTTAGAGTGACATTGAATGTCACAATACAAATGTTGTTGACTCCAGTCACAATAATTATACCACTCGTCACCCTTAGTTCTCGAACTCAGATCTGACTCATATATGTCGAATATCACTAACTTCCTTATACTTCAAACAATATGTCTCGCACGTTTACAAGTTTATCACCGGGTATACACAAAAGCATAACACTACACATTCACATACACCAAGGCCTCGCCTCACAAAGTTGCGCGACACTAGCCTAACTCACAACATGTAAATAACAGCCACATTACAACCTCGAGCTCACTGCTTTGGCAAACTAACAAAGAAAGCGTAAGGCACTTAATCAAAGAAGGCCAAAGTTGAGACTTCTCACCCAGAGTTGCTTATAACTCCCACGACTATATAATCATCATCCACACTTCTTCGGTTCGTGTATAAAAACGACTAAATACATTTTGGATCCACAATTTTTCCTGCCATCCCTAGGCCACTCAAACCATTAAGGTACATTGTTCAAATTTATTACTCCATATTTTATTCCTAAGAGCAAAATAACATAGCCACCTCTACACCGTAGATTCAAACATAAGCAGCCTCTATTCCTTTAAGGAGCATCATACTCATGATACACCATCTAAGCAACTGGGTCAACCACACCATCAACACCCATCACAGTTTCTCAAATTCCATGCACTTAGCATTGGCAAGGGGGACCCTAAAGTCATCACGTTGTCTCGTAAAAGATCTTATATCACTCACTCCGTAGTTTTATCTAGGCACACATCCCTATACTCACCAAACACAGTTCCCAAATACGATCTACTAACTATATAGACAACAATCGAAACCACAAGCCTTTACTCTCCTAGAATTCTCAAAGGACTTATACTCGTTGCACACCAGAACCGTAACCAAACCAACACACACTTCAACACACCTGCAACTTCAATGATAACTCACCAAACACACCTATGAGCTTACGCACTCGTAACTCAACTATTGAATCTCAACAAAGAATGTGGCAAAGCATCCTGCTAGGGAAAGGACATAAGAGGTATTAAACAGGCTTTCAAAGCTACAAGGCATGATGAAGACTACCAACAACACTCCACAGGGTAAGGGATATCCCCAAAATTATTTATGTCCAAAAGTTTTGAAATACGTTAGGCCAATGATTATTACGCTCCCATCTACTATGTTTTCGTCCATACCCCATTTTTGAGTATACGGCTCCAGACATAGCATGGCGTGCATAATCCTCAACACGCCCAAAACCACATACACAAGCATTTTAATTGAGAGGTATTATCACCATCTTATAACCTAATCATAACATATGGTTCCTGAGGGGTCTCAAACGCCCTGTTGGACCTAACCACAAGGTCACTAGTAATACAACTCACCTCCTGATAGTATTACTCTACAAGAAAGTCTTCTACAATGACCAACCAATTATCCGTGCCTCAATAGCACCGAGACAAATCATGATAATACAAAAGTACAACGGGTAACTAACTAAGGCCAACACCAATTGACGTGGTTATCACAACTTACAAACAAGTCCCACCATGCATCCATGCGTTTACCCCCATAGCAATTAACAAAAATCGAGTTGCATCTCCACATACCACGATCCCGACTATAACCTCGTCATAGTCCTACAGGCATAACTTCTATATGAAGGGGATCAGAAAACTCATCAAGGTAAGATTCGACTCAACATTCTAGAGTCGTGCAAACATACCACTCATTTCAACGTAACATCACATCAACACGTATCCACATACCGAGCAGAACCCTTTGGAATAATGCACCAATTTGAGTAACTCGTTTGGATTTCTTATTAGAATGGACGTAGGCCAAACACCTTTCTAACTCGAACCCCGAACTAGTTGACCGGACACCCAAAGGCTAGACATGTTATCCCAAAGATCCAACCTCCAAACCCAAGTACCACATAGCATGCAAATATCAAGTCACTCAGTAAATATTTCATGCAATCACAGCAATACATTAATGTTACACATCAATGCAAGCTCTCACATAATAGATCAACCATTTTCACGGTTCCTAGGGATTCGAACCTATAGCTTTGATACCAATCTATAATGCCTCGATTTCCAAACAATAAAAATCCAAGCGGGTGATAGGTTTATAGACCCCCCAAATCGAAAAAGTTTGTAAAACAATTCTTTAGTAGTAAAACGAGACAAGGCGCCCATTCTTCTTGTAAATGTGGATAACAAAAGTATTATACTTGCAAATGATTCTCAAACTATGCCATTTCATACCCCAAGAGATGTCCAAAAGCACCTAACGAAAACCTTTTTTTTAAAACAAAATTTTAAAAATGTGCTACCCAGCAGAGACCGCTTGAGCGAACTCCCCACCGCTCAAGCAGTGAGGTACCCGAGAGCAAAAAATCTTAAATTTTTTTCTAAGTGTTAGAAAAACACTAAAATCTCCCAAACTTTGAGCATAGTTTTTATAATCTAAAACTTTGAAGTTAAAAACGTGCAATTACATTAAAATGACCTTCAACTTCTCGAAAACATAAAAACCAACATTTTTATGCCATAACACTTTATATGATAAACAATGAATTAACCAGAAAAACGAATCCGATGATCTCACATGCATGCAAATATTGATCCATGGCCTTAGGGCATTACAGAACAGGTTCCACCAACCCAAATACAATTTTCAAGAATGACAAAATAATTACAATGGCAGTATACAACTTTAATCAAAATAACCCAAGTGGTCACCACGACCGTTCTTCTTGGTTGATTGCATGCTTTCCTTTATCACCTGAAATGTGTTTGAACAATATGAGCCGAGACTCGTAGAAAATAGACTAAGGATGAACAAATGCATGACATGTAAGGATGATTATGTGAAATGCACCACGTAGTTTTATCCAAAAACTAAGTTCATTTTCAAACAAGTTTTCATTCACATAACCTGATTTTCATAAGCAAACCAACTCTATTTTTAAACACAACACCATGGTTTTATCCCTTTCACTTCCCTATTCCTTTCAAACCATTTCAATGTTTTCACGTTCCCAATTACCTTCCACATTTACCATAATTCCCAACCATTCAATTAAGATTTTGCAAACCCAATTTGATTCATGATTTTCATACATTCAATTACTCTCAATTATTAATCAAGATTTTTCAAACCACGACCAATTCTTTATTTAATTAAGTACCAAGGCCGGACGGCGCCCATAGATCCAAGGGTAGTTATCACAATCAGGCCACGCGAGGCCTAAAGGATAAATACTCATTCATTCTATAGCCCGATACGGATAGCACACATTTTTAGTTTTTCTTTGAACTATCGATTGGTGGACCATCTAAGAGCACGCTTTTCGGGAATTAACCCAAATGAAAAGCCAATCTTATATTGTGCAAATTTTTAGTCTTTCACCGAGGAGCAACTCGTGTCCAAACTTAATTATCCAATTAAATCATATGGTACCTCAATTAAATTATTTACATTAACATTAACACGAGTTCAACCGTCAAACCCGATTCCTCTCGTTAAACCCAACCCAATTAGGATTCCAATTCTCAATCATTTTAATTTTTCTCATGGTTCATATATTCAAGCATAAAGGTTCAAAACCCCAAATCAACGTCTCATGGTAGTCATATTTTTGGACTAACATAGTTCATACCCCAACTCAAACCTCCCATAAAATTTATTCAAAATTTTCATTCCATTACTCTATCATTTTTATATATCATCAAAGTCATGGACTTTATGTACAATAGGTTAACACGACCCCCAATTTATCTAATGTTCCAATCAATATCATTATTTGAACCCAACAACCCAAAAACCCCCAATTTTTATAGTTTTAACTCAAATTATACCCGAACTTTCCCAAAAATCATATGTTCAATGTCTTTCAATAGTAGTATTAAGATAGATCTACCATAAATCATCCAAAAACTCATGTTTCAACATTGTTTAACTTCAAACCCCAAACCTAAGGTTTCAAAACATAAGTTTTTCATACTTTTAAGTAAATCTAACGAAAATACAATTCATATACATACAATGATCAAAATTAGTCTTAGATTCTACCTCTTTGATGTTAAAACCTCAAGAAGCAAGCTGTAGCAAGCTCCAACGAAGAAAATCTCCAGCCGAACGGTAAGAAATGAGCTTCCAACGCGTAGTTTCAACCTCCGATAGATGTACAATCGAAAGGGAAGCAAAGAATCTACTCTAGAGTTTCAAGGAGGGCTCCAAAAAATCACTAAACCCAACCTTAGGTCTTAACTCTTTCTCTAGAGAGAGAGAAGGGTGGAAAAAATGAGAGAGAAATATTAAAACCAGCAACTTAAAGTCGCTGATAGTCCGCTCGAGTGATCTCTACTTACTCGAACTCTCAGCCACTAGTCCGCTCAAGTGGGTTTCAAGCTGCTCGAACAATCAATGTTGTGAGGGGTCACGAACCAAAGTTGTATAAATGAATTAAATCATAAGCCAAATGCCTCAAAACTCACCCAAACAATCCACAACAGTAATCCTCATACATTACCAAGCATACGGTCATCATCGTCTATCATTAACATGACTAAATTTTAATTCTTTCACACAATTAAACACTTTTCTACGTATCACTGAAGACTTCAAAACAAGTTTTATTTAATCCTCAAAATAAAAAGGGACCAGGTCCCTACAAAAATTATGTATACATAATTTTTAAACAAATATAACAACTTTTTTTTGGATTAATTTTTTTTTCTTTTTCTCTTTTTTTTTTGACTTAAAGTCACTCATATGGCTCACCAAGCAAACTTTTATTAATTTGACTTAAAGTGATTTTATGTAAAAAGTTTGACTTAAACCCAGATTGCCAAATGAGGCCTTAATTACACTGGAGATTGCATGAAGGGAAAATTGATAAAAACATCACAATAAGAGTACAGGAATAAATAACTCCATTATGTTTGGTGCACTCTTTTTAAATTCTAACTTAATTGAGGTATTTTTTGTCATTTAAATTTTAATATTTTATAGTTTTTGCTATAAATTTATTTCTTATCAAAATTATATTTTAAAAACCAACTTATTAATTAAATCCTTTTAAAGGAGAAGTATTTTCTAGTGTTTGCATATTTCTTAGAGTACATGATATTTAGAATTTTAAACAATTAAGAAGTTTAATAAACTTTAAGTGTTTTTTTAGTTGAGTGTGAAATTTTAGGACAAAATAGAAGCATTAATATTAAAACAATAAGAAATTTTTCAGACATTATACTCAAAAAGCTCTAGATACTTGGATGCAAAATGAGAAATTCATCAGTATATATAATTAAGATTTTTAACGCAATGAAAAATTAGAGTGTATAAAAAATTTCTCGTACTTTTACAAAATGAGAAATTTCTCATAAACTGATGCCACTTATGAGAAAAATCTCATGCATAACAATATTTCTTTATGTATGTTTAAAAAGATATATATAATTAGTATAATATTTTGTCTTCAACTTAATGTGGATTAAAACATCTCATAAAACTGTTGTTGGATATAAGAAATTTATCATTCACAAAGATTTTCATATGTATGAACACTCACGTATTGAACAGAATTTAATTATATTAATAATTTGATATTATTTGACAAAAAGAAAAATGTCTTTAATTTAATTTCTAACATTAAGTTAAATTTCTCATATATTGATGTTGAGTGTATGAAATTTCTCATCCATGAGAATTTTCACATATATGAACACTTACATATTGAAAAGAATTTAATTACATTAATACTGTGTTATTATTTGATGAACAAAATGATAAATTTAACATTAATTTAATTTGTAATATTTTAAGAATACAAAAAATATCTTAGTGTTGAAAATCTTTAACACAGTGAGAAATTTCTCATACATTACATGAATAATAGCCTAGCTAATATTATAACTCGGAATATGTTTGAAACTTGTGGAAGAGAAATTTTCAATTGAGAATTTTTTAAATTAATAACTAAATTTCCGATACATAATTACTTATTGAACTCAAAATCTTAAAAAAGATTAAGAACAATATGCATGACAATTTTATAATCTGCATTAAAATATGAGAGATTTATTATAGTTTACATTAGAGCTAGTAAAACTAAAAGAATGATTGTATAAATTAACATATTAGCTTAAAAGGCAATAAGTCAACTATATGTTTCCTCAATAAACTTTACAAGTTTGATCTTTTTAGCTTATTTTTCTTTTTAACTTAAAGTGTAAATTTTGAAAAGTTCAATAAATTAACTTTTAATTCAATGTCTAATATACTTTTATTTTTTGCTTTTAAGTTATTGTATTTTAGATACTGATATGATTTTTTTATTATTGAGAGTAAAATTAAAATTTTAAATTAAGGGTATTATAGTCATTTTACTTAAAGAAAAAGTTAGTATTTTTGAAAAAGAAATGAAAAAAGTTAGTTATTTTTTTAGTAAAATAAAATAGTATAGCTTAAAAACTGACATTTTTGTTAAAAGAATAAGAAAAATTAACTTTTTAGATAGTACCTAAAATAGTTAAGTTTTTTTAGAAGGGTTAAAAAAAGTAGCTTATAAAATTTGTTGGAAATTACGGACTAATAAGTCAATTTATAAGTTTTTTTTATACCAAATAAGCATTTATTTTCTAAAAGTTTATATATATATATATATATACATATAAATTTTTAGCATCAAGATCGGTTATATATATATATTTAAATTTTTCGCATCAAGATCGGTAAAACAAGATTTATATTGAATATAAAATAAAAAATAAAAAATAAAAAATAATGTTTTCTCAGTTTTACAAAAAATGAGAACTTTCTTATTTTTAGAAATTAGAAATGTGAGAATTTTATATTTTTTAAACTAGAAAACCTTACAAAAAATAAGAACTTTTCAATTTTTACATAATTATGTTAGGGTCTTATTTTTTTGAAGTCTAATCTATCTTATTTTTTAATATTGACTAGCCTAAACAAATATGTGGATTTAAAAGCTCTCATTTGAAAAATGAAAAACACTTTACTGAAATTGAGAATTATTTTTTTTTTTTAAATTAAAAGGAAAAACTTATCATTTTCTCATTAAATATAAAGAAAAGCTTTTTTTATTTTGTAACTAATAAATGTGTAAAAATTAGCCACGAAATAGATCCCACCACTTAACCTATTTTGTTTGAACTTTTCATGTGTTTTAATTATCTTTCCAGCACTTTAACCTTACTTTAATTTTATACTTAGTAAACCCCTGGTTCTCCTCTCAAATTGATCACGTTATGAAACGTGTCGACATGCAACACATACAATTACGACGACGCACAGTGAGATAACTTAGCAACTTTGGTAGATAATCACTTTAATCAAACATTTGTCTCATTAAAATTTAAAAACTGGAGGTAATTTATGAACAAAGTCACCCCTACAGTTCTATAAATGAATTTTTTTCTTATTTAACTTAAAGAGACTTTAAGAAAAAATTCGTGCTCGTTTGCCGTCGAAATCTACCTACGGTCTTCTTTGCTTGAGAATTCTCTCAAGTCTCAGATGGTCTTCTTTGTTTGAGAATCCTCTCAAGTCTCAGATGAGTTGACGATGTAGTTGCTTGAAAAGTCACCGTAAAGCTTCTACAATTGTATATCGCAATCCCTTTGAGTTTCTTTAAGCCAAAATAATAAAAAGCGGGCAGCCGTAAACGTTCCTATCTTCCCTCAATCAATTTTGCCCAAAAAGATACCAAAACTAATGACTGCTGCATAACCCTATTGGGTGTTTATTGCTGGAATGCAAAAAAGACCGATCGAGCGGTCTAATTACTGCTTGAGCGTTTCTATGTAGTTTGTTGCAAATTAAAATCCTACAAACTGCACAAACACGGAATATACTGCCACACTCAAAAGAATTATGTCCAGAATATAAACAACTTATCACAAATTGCTAAAACAAATGTTTATTAAAATTGAATTGAGATGAGTGAATTGCCTAACAATCTACTCCTTTTTAACAATTCTGTGACAAACATCATCATATCTGTAACGTTCCGATTTCCTAACCATACAAACCCAAACAGTTTGTAATAGAAAACCCGAAAAGATAAATATTTTACCAAAAGAAACCATAATTTGAAGTCAAAAGGACCTCAAAAGAAGTTTGAAAACCTTAAGTAAACACCCATTTGAAAAGCAGGTTTTAAGACCAGCAGGCACAAAAATCGTCCAACAAGCCAAACCACTCGATTGGTCATTTCCCACTCGATCGGTCAAACGACCGTTCGATTGGTCTCTCTGCAGTTGGGGCATTTTTGCCCAAAAACGAAAAAACCCGAGAGGTTCACCAGACTGTCTGATAGACCGCTTGAGCAGTCCAACCCTGGACAGCTTTTTCAATTTCGATCTCAAAAATTTTATTTTTCACAACAAAATCTTTATAGAAGTAGCCTTTTGTGCTATTCATTCAAAAGATATAAGAATAAAAAAGTATGAAAAACATCTTAAAACAGTTTTCAAATCATAAGAAACAAACGTCTACTCATTGAAAAACATATAAATCAACCCAAACGTCCTCTCATGCATACAAAGAATGTCCTCTTGGTCTAAAGGCCTTAACAAACTATCGAATCCAACACTTTCCTCAAATGTAACTTAAATTACAACATTACAACCAAGTTCTCTAATGATACAACGTAAGATATGCTTATAATGTCTTTAAAGATGGCGACCACATGAGGTCCCAATCGTATTCCCTTTTAGAAGATAACTCGATCCTCATGATCACCTGAAATGTTGTTAAACAACATGAGCTGAGACTCGTAAAAAATAAACTAAATATAAATATATGTATGACATACGAGGATGGCTATGTGAATGCACAATAACATTGTATCCCAAAAGCTAACCCATTTTTCTTTCAAAAACCTATTCACATATCCGATTTTCTTTCTTTACCGAAAACTAACTCACATAATTAGTTCCTTAGTCCCATCACCTCCAGCCCAACTTGGTTAATATGAATTTCCATTTCATTTCATTCCGTTTTACTTTCTACATTACAACCACTATCAAGGTTTCTCAAAGTCTTACATTCTCCAATTTCATCATATGGTTTTACAAGCCCAAGTTTATTCACTCATTTAGCCCGTGTTTAGGCTAGATTATTTTTGTGGCTTTTTGGCATAAAAGCTAAAATAAGCCAACTGATTTGGCTTATTAGGATTTTTTTATTTTTTTCTACTTTTTCTACTTGATTTGACATATACTTTTTTACAAAAAAAGACAAAAATCCTAAAAATCACTAAAAAAAGCTAGTCCAAACATAGGCTTAATTAAGTATCAAGTCCGAACGACGCCTATAGACCTAGGCGTACTTATCGTCACCGGGCCACGCGAGAACCGACGAATAAATACCAATTCTACAGCCCAACATGGAGAATGCACATTTTTTATTTTTATTGAAAACATCGATGGGTGGGCCGCCTAAAAGCACACTTTTACGGGGAATAACCTGAAGGAATGGCTTACCTTACATTGTGCAAATTTCTGGTCTTTCACCGAGGAGCAACTCGTGCCCAAACTTAATCATTTTATTCACATGGTGACTTAATTAAGTCATTCACATTTAACCCTATATGAGTTCAACCGTCAACTCGACTCCTTTCGCCAAACCCAACACCATTAAGGTTTTCATTATCAACAATTTACATATCTTTTTTTTGGATAATTAAATTTACATATCTTTATCATTCTTATAGTTGAATTAACATAATGGAATACAATCAATTCCCATATCACATGCCATTATCCACATTTCCCAATTCATGAAATTAATTCAAATTTCTCAACCCAGTACTACACAATTTTCATCAATTCTCAAAATTCATGGAATTTACTTATTAATAAAATAATTCAAGTTTCAATTTTTCAAAAATTTAACTAATTTCTCCATTAGGGTCCAACAACCCCAAAACCCCCAATTTCATATGATTTTGACAATAGTCAAATCCTAAGTTTTTAAAATACAAGTTAAAGGTTCCCCCATGATATTGTTTAGATTAAAACACTATAAATCATCCAAATCTCAAGATTTAACATGCTTTAACCCCAAACCATAACTTAGGTTTTTCAAAATATAATTTTTCTACATTTTCATGTATAAACTCGAAATACACAACATATATCAAACAAATCTTCGTAGATAGTCATAGATCATACATTTTTCATGTCTCATCACCATGAATCAAGATCCTAGCATGCTCCAAACTATCCAATCTAAAATCGCACGGTCAAGGAGGAGCTTCCAAAGCGCATCTTCATTCTCTAACGGTTACTCACTCGGAAGGGAGGCAAGGAATTCCTTCAAAAGGGACAATGAGGGCTCCAAGGATCTTCAAGACCAAACCCTAGGTCTTCTTTCTAATCTTAGAGAGAGAAAAAAGAGGATAGAATGGATGAAAAACACCTCAACTTGTAACTTAAAGTCTCTTCCCAACACAGACCGCTCGATCAGTCTTGGGACCGCTCGAGCGTTCCCCCTCTAGACATCATACCAAGGAAGAAAAAGGAATATAGAAGTTCAAATTTTATTCTGATGCCTCAAGGCTTATTCAATCAACTCACAATAATTACTTTTCATATGTACCTAAGCTTAAAATCCTTGTCAACAATCATAACCATTATTGAATTTTAATTTTCTTGCACAATATAACTTGCTTCCATCTTTCACCTAAAGTCTCATAACAAGTTTTTAATTAGCCTTCCAAAACAAAATGGGACCAGGTCCCTACAACCTCCCCATCTTAGAAAATTTTGTCCTCGAAATTCCATCAATCACCGACAAACTCTAAAATAAGACTCTGTAAGGTTACCCATCAATAGGGATGCCAATGTATATTATGTCCCAGAATGACGTATCATGATATAAACATGTTCCTGATAAATGAATATCTATACAGACTGCTTCCGCAAAACATGTCTCACTGACATTAAGGTTATCTAAACATTGTCGGACCGAAGTCCACTCACACCAAGGCATCGAGACACAACTCACACTAAATGAGACCAACTCAAGGTGACCAATCGCATAACACGAAACTATTTCACAACTGGACTGATTTCAAACCATCCTCACTCTTCGGTTGTAAGAACTAGGATTCCCACTTGAACTGCTGTCACTTAGTTCATCCCCATCTCAAAACGCACATCGTGGATTACTCCCATAAGCGAAAAGAAACTTTTACAAAATTTGACATCATTCATAAGGATTCACACATATCATACCCAAAATCCTGTTTAAGGCCTCATGATCGACTGACGATTACAAAACTCTAAGCCACATCATCGCTCTACGTTCATTAGTAACATTACCACTAATGCCAAAGAGATGCTCATTCCTGAGTAGAGAAAAAAAACATCTGGTTCTAGAGAAGGGATCTCACTCAGATCATAGAAAACTTTAAAGAGCTTCAACCCTCAAATCACAATTCTCACTTCATGGACTCATTAGGTGTCACATTACTGCCAAGACCTAGATTCTATATGATCAAAATTATTACATTGTCATTACCACTACTAAGATTTAAGTCGCCATATAAGCTTGATGAGCCACTTGGGCTAAACACACCACACAGATTAAATGAAGACCCAACTTGCATGTTCCCTAGTGCCACACCAGCAAAACCTTCCATGGGTATACACTTACCTACACGAATCCACCCACATTACACGTTACCTCATTACGCATTATGCAACCCCACATTTTACAATTACCCTCTGACTCTCACTCGATTGTTCAACCTCAAGTCAATTGTAAACAACCTCATTCGGCATTAACTGATACTCATGACACATACATCCGCCCTTGTATTCACAGTAGTCCAACTTAGTTGGTTATTACACTCTAGGCAAACATCAATCATACCGTTTATCAACACATGATCCTAAAATCCCACACCAATGTCACTCAATCCATCCATACCTTTTCCACTCGATAGTTGAATCTAGATCTGCCTCTTGTACTTAATAAATTCCTTTTTACACCCAACTCACCGAAGTACTCAGTCCACCCAAGACTAAGCACGAAAGAACCACGCAACTCAATTCGTCTGCCATTACTTTGTTCTTCCAATGTTGGCACTCGAGCACTTAATCCTTCTACGTACTCACACTAAGCTGTTAAGCAACATCACCGAAATTAATGGGATCACGTCTCTAAACTTGTCATACATAGAGTCTAACATCCTTACGAGAGAACTCCTTCTCTACATAGAGAAGACGTTCACGCTCCGATCTAGACAAACAAGCTTGCTCTAAAAAGCCACATCAACAAAAGATTTTCAAAGTCAAATTCCTCAAGATTCACATCTAAAACACAGTCTCTTAATAAACTTTTGCTCACATGTACTCAACTTGCATTTTTTACCATAAGCGAAAATCGAACACCAACTCCACAAGAGCTACATAGTTCAAATGCCAAATAAACACAAACCGATACTCAAGACCCATAATCTGAACAACTCGATCACATAAACTTTAATAAGGATCTCACTCAAACAAGAGCTAAGGATGTCCACATTCCCGTACAAATCAAAATATATCTCAAGAAATATCACTCGAACACTCGGACTCATAGGATAGAGCAAACCAATCTTTTAAGAAGCTTCGAGAAACTAGTCCTATACCCATACAATCATGGTCGTACATATATTCAAAGCCCAACCAAAAGGACCAAAAAGGGTTTATCAAGTTCATAGGGATTTTAATCTTCCAAAAAATTGCCAATCAAGAATCAATCAAAGGTCCTGGTATTTACCTCCAACAAAGGAAAAATAACTCACACCGATAACCAACTACAATGTAGCTCTTTCTAGAGAAATCAAGGGTCAACTATGTTGGGAATGTATACTGAAAAGTCATGCTTTCTATGTATTTTATTCTGGATCCCTGGTATATTAATAAGAAACATTTGAGATGGTTTTGCATTTATGGTTTCATATTTATATTTGTGATATATGAATGTATAGTCCGTATATTCTATCCAGTATTTGACTCGGTGC
>JAULJZ010001228.1:0-17208 GCA_032270985.1 Heliamphora pulchella
TATTTTGACCCAAATATTACGGCCGCTACTTATGTGCTTTTGGCCACAACTTTTATCCTTATTTTTGTCATAACTGCAACGTTCTGTTGCTACGGCCATAAACTTTTTGTGAGACTAGTAGCATGAAAACTGTATTTTAAGCCTTTTGTTATCTATTTTTAATGTTTTGAATATTCTGTTTCTAGATAAATGTTATTGTAGGGGATAAAGGATGGTAGATCTAGTCTTGTTAAAGTGGTTTATGGTCTCCATCCTATGCATCCCATTCATTTGAGCTTCTTTTGAACCTTGCATGTTGAATATCCTTCTGGACCTCAAAAATATCTTCGCCGCAACCTTTGGTTATCACGGACGTGACTTTCTGCATCTCCTTTTCTTGCAGTAACCCTAAATTTATCATGACCGCAACAGTAGTTGCTACGGCCGTGAGTTTTTTGTATGTCTAGTAGCTTAAAAATAGTGCTCAAATCTCTTCTGTTCTTTCTATACAACCTGTATATAGCATGTTAGAGACAAAAACTGTATTACATGGCCCCTAAACCTTTTTTTTGTTTTGTTTAACCTTTTATCACATGTTTTTTTCTTTGTTTTGCTTAAATGATACTTGTGGCATGTTTAGAAATGATAACCAAGTTGCATGACCCTTAGAATTGTAGTTAAAATTTTTCTTCTTTATTTGTTTTTGTATGAACTCTCTTTAACCTCCTATTTTATATATGTTACATTTGAAAAGTTTAAAACAAGAACCAATATTAACAAAGTAGAGGACAATCTTACGGTTGGGCGAAAAGGGTGCCTAACATCTTCTATTTTCGTACCTTAGCCCCCAAATCTTCTTTTTTTCTAGTTACGCTTTTAAAAGAACCCGTGGCCTTCTTTTATTTTTTTAGTTTTTCTCAAAAACCAAGTTGCGACTCTATTTTTCCTAAAATGTGCTCGAATATCTTAGATTTTTTTATTTTAAAAAGAAAAGAGCATTTTTCTAAAAATAATAGATATTTGATGCACCGTCCTCCCAAAAAATAACCACAATTTTTCTGGCGAATCTACATGAGACTAATTTTTCAAAAAAAATCGTAAGAGGGCTTAACTTGAAATGTCGATGGTTTTTGTTGTAAACTTTTTATTGGTATTCGCATTTACATTGTGCATATTTGTATGTTTAGTTCTCAAATCTCCCACTCCACGTACCCAATACCTTGGTCAGTTTACTGTCTCGGGGCTATATCGGGGAAGCTAGCAAGTTTTTTGGTCACATGCTCCCATAGATATGGAAAAAAGATTTATTGCGTACCATTTGACCATGGCTTGCACCAGTCTTAGCATTGGGAGGTATATTCTTGTCTCTATTCAAAAGCTACACTTAGTGCATGCCTACAAGTCTTCTTTTGTTGCATATAGCTTCTTAGAACCCTTCTTTTAGGAACAATAAAATCTTTTTAAGATTATGTAATTTTCTTTTTATGGATGCTTTTGTTTGTATAGTTAGCACCTCGTTTAGGTTTAGTTTTTGTTTTCTCGACCCGTTGCCGAACATGAGTTTATTTTGAGTTCAAACCCGGGTGACGAGTTATCCAGTTTACAGGAGTCCTTTTAGTTTAGAGACCTAGGATAATAGCTTTATTCCAAGAAGAACTTATACACACTTGGGCCTGATCTCTGAGTGGAAGACTCAAACGTGTAGAGCAATTGAGGTTACCGATGGTAGACCCAGAATTAACGATGGTAGACATGATGAGGGCAATCTTGAAATTACAACGAATAGTTAAGGGGGTTAACACTATTGTGGCCAATTAGGCTAGAATCTAAACTCCGTGCCAAGCGCAGATTCAAGCCTTGTAGACCCGAGTTGCGGATCCTAGCATAGTTCTCCTGAATGACTAGGACGATGGAGTAGGAGATAACTTTAGGGATGAAAATGTGGGACCCGATGGATCCCAACCAGTAGCTATGCCACTTGTACGATTGGGAATCCCAAAAATCCTATCCACCAAAGAGTCGATCTTGTCTGGTAAGGGCGATAAGCTAGAAAAGATTTTGAGGAAGGCCCAAGGGGTCAAAAACTACATGTTAGATGTGGAGAAGCTATGTCTATTCCTCGATGCTAAACTCCCTGAGAAGTTCAAGATGCCTAATATGGAAAAATTTGACAAAACCAGAAACTCGAGGATCCATTTGAGTATGTATGTGGGAATCTTATCGCCGATGGGGATCCGTGATCAGTTAAAGGCTCAGTTTTTTTAGCAGTATTTGTTGGGAGCCGCCCAAAAGTGGTTTCTGTCACTAGATGCCACAAAATGAGAACCTAAGAGGATATTATTATTGCGTTTGTCAACCAGTACAACTATAACATCTAGCTCGATGTCACTACTCAAGAACTTGAGACTACTCAGTAGTAGGCCAAGGAGTCTTTTGTCGAGTTTCTGACCCATTAGAGGACCAAGGTAGCTAAGATGACGAACAAGCCTACTGAGAAGGAGCAAGTAAGGATGGTGGTAAAGAATCTGCAACCACAATTCCTAAAGTATCAGATAACACATCCCTTGATGACGTTTGAGCAGGTTTTCGATGCTGAGATACAAATAGAGGATGCATTACAATTCGGGGATATCGAGAAAGGAGAACCGAGCCAAAGAATGGCCAGGAAGCCTTATGTCAACATCCCGAATAATGCCACCAATTTTGTGAACCGAAGATATGAGGTGAACTTGTTAAACACAAATTCGAGCCAGGTTAATCCATCTGCCCAGCTCGCTACCCAAAACTAACCCCCAACTAGAAAAGAATCTTCACCCAGCTCACCGTCCCATTGACTTCTATTTTAAGCCGTCTGATTGAGAGTGTGAAACCCTGACCTATTTCATTTTTGAAATATTTAAGTGTTGTAGTTGGAAATAACTCTTGAACTTGGTGAAGTTTCCTAGAGAATTTTTCCATGTGTTGGTTGGACAATAGCAAGTCAGTCAACTGAAGGGATGAATCCAGTCGATTGGATTCTCTCAGGTGTGGTCCAGTCGACTAAGGGTTGGTGGTCTGTCGACTGACCTATGGCGGTGGAGAATTTTATGATTCTAGTGGCAATTCAGTCGACTGACTAGGAGGGTTCAGTCGACTGACCTGAGATATTTTTGGGCGTGGCTTATAAATATTAGATGTTTGGGATATTTTGAAATATTTTCATTTCAGACCTGGATTTTTCTCTGCCTTCTCTCTAGATTTTGATGGACCTGGGGCTTAGTTTTTAGCGATTTAACAGCGGATTCTTGATGTTGGTGCTGGGGACTTTGCATTCATCTAGATAGAATCCTGTTTCATCAAGGTTTAATTCTCAAGGTATCGAGCGTTTGGCTCAACGAGGTAGGATCCTAGACTATATTGTTGTTAAAGGGTGCTACGTGCAACCATATGCCTTTTCACCGGTTGAAATGCTTTAAATATCATGTTTTATGTTCAATCCTTATTTTTCAGGTAAAAAGCATATTTTACGCTTTTCTTAGTTTATTACATGAAATTAGACTTGTGGATACCTGGTTTTCAAAAGGTGGTTTGAAAATGATGGATTTATGAAAATCTCGACAAACTTTATTTTGGGGGTTTTGGAGCTAACCTTTGAGGTTGAGTCTCAGGTTTTGAAATGTTTCAACAAAAACGGTGTAAAACATGTTGTGACGTATTTTGGGTTTGGTGAGATGAACCTTCTGGGTTGGACTCATGCGTGTATGTTTTGACGTGATACTCAAAAAAGGACCGAGCAGAGATCTTTGAATCTAGCATGTTTGGGCACAAGTTTCTCCACGCTGAAAGACCAAAAAACTATGCAGAATGGGTGTCTCTACCCGTCGGCTAGTGAACCAGGAAAGGAAACAGGTCGAGTTGGGGTATAGAACGTCCGATTACTTCACGTGTCTTGTGAGGCCGAGTGGCAGTAATGTGATTTAGGTCTATATGGTCGTTCGGTAGCGGTGCCTATGTTTTAAACCACGAGTTGGTTGTATCCCGCGGATGTATTAATCACGAGTGTGTGCGTGCATGTGTGTGTGTTTTCTCAGCTGTGTGTTTTGAGTGGAAAATAACATTTTGATTACTATTTTTCCTTAACTGTGAACGATATTTGCATTGTTGATATGTTGATATACTTTGTTTTGAGGATGAAAAACAATTTTGAGACTTGTGGGAGTCTGATGGAAAACTTGGGTTTGTGAAGTAAAACCGTTTTGAGGCTCGTGTAAGCCTGCTGGGAAACTTGTGATTTGCAAGATGGAAAACCTTTTGAGGCTCTTATGGTTGAGTCAAATTTATGTTATGTAATTGCATAACCTGCATTATGGCTTTATAGTCTGTTTCAATTGGGCTTCAGCTCACAGTGTGAAATTTTATTGTAAAATCTTTTTCAGGTGAACGTGGTCCTGTAGGTTGAACTTGAAGTGTCCGGAGGTGGCTAATGGCAAGACTGATATTTTATCTGTGTTAGGTAGTTTATACCTTTTGTATATGTTTCATGTTTGGATGTAACATGCTATAAAGCATATATTTTTTATTCTTATGGTAGATGTATGCATGATCTATTATTTTCGAGAAAAACCATGGGTTTGTTGCATCACGGTTTTTGTTGTTCAAATGATTTATGCTTCATAAAAACACTTGCGCTTCGAGGGAGATTTTGGAACGACCCAAGCTTCTTTACAAAATAAAAGATTTTCTTTTCCAAAACATGTATTTTGTTTTAAAGGCTTGGCTTGTGGGGCCGTAATCGTACTCTCTTAGGCTACTCATTTAAATTAAATAAACCCTTAGTAGTACATTATTACAAAGGTTTTAGCCTAATTTTGGCTTTCTAGTTTTTATCTATTTTTGTGTTAGGACAATTTTAGTACTATTCGTGGGATTTTCGCGTGACTCGGAGTTTGGAGCGTGACAACTTGGTATCAGAGCTCTGGATTTGAATACCTAAGAGCTGTGGAAAGAGAGTGCGTTACCTTGTGAGAAAAGATGTGTGTGTGCTTGGTTGCCTGTTTTGGAACATACGCTTGATAGCTTGTTGTGTATATGTGAGTATGGAGGTTGGACCTTAGGATTGATTAGTCTTGCCTTCGGGCATTTGGATTAATGAACTTAGGAGCTAAGTTAGAAACACATTTCGCGGATGTGATTGCAAGGAATCTAAGTGGGTTATCCAAAGTGACATATCTTTCTTGTCGGTTCTCCTTGATATGTGTGATGTGTTTGCATGATTATTTTGGCTGTGTTAGCATAATTATGTGGTACGTGTTAGAAATAAGATGATAGATCGACTTTAGATTTTTGTGTTTTGTATTTTCTTTATATATGAACTGTACACCCTTAGAGATGACGAGATCGTAGTTTGGGTCTTGGATATGCGATTCGGTTGCTATCAATTGCAGAGATAAGGTTATGGGTTAAGTGTTGATCGCTTGGTGTGTTATGGAACTCATTGGTGAGTTGGGTTCAGCAGTGTGATGGATTAGGTATGTCATGAGCCATACTATGTCTTGAGCCATGTACTCCGGACGGGGTATAGACATGAACATTGTGGATGGGAGCGTAGTAATCCTTGGCCGGGTGTATGTAGGGATATCAGAACGTGAGTGGTTCTAGAGATATTTCCTGGTAGTTAGGATGTTGATGGTGGTCAGCAGGATGTTGGCTGTAGTTAAAGTACCATCTGAGGATGTTGTTGGTAGTTAGAGTTGTGTCTGATGACCTTGGAAGTTGTATACCTTCTTGAGGTTTGAGAATTGAGTTTCGAGTGAGTGAGCTCAAGGATATGGGAATGAGTAGGAGTTGCAAATATGCTGGGAAGAGTATGGGTTACAACTGTGTTCGAATGTGTAAGGGTTTAGGTTATGATTCTCACCTTCGACGAGTAGCAGTTCTATGGGATCCTACGAGAATGCAAGTCCGTTGTTTAGCTCTTATCCTAGTGATCAGGATTTAGTGTTTGGGAACTGTGCTGGGTGCATGAGGTTCGAAAAGACCTTAGACGGGTTTGATAGTGTGGTTGGCTTAGTGCCGAAACAACGTATCCTGAGTATGATATGTCTGGAGGTTGCTTGTGTTCGACCTTTGGTTTAGAGATGGGTATGTTGTTTGCCCAGGGGAAAGAAGTATGGAGTAATAAGGTTCAGCAATATACCGTGTGGTTTGGCTAGCCTGGGATAATAGGTGAGACATCGTGAGTTACGATACCTGTGATTGATGTGTGCTTTGAGAGCAGCAGTGCGGAAGGTGTCTGCATAGTTGTGGGAGTTATTGGTAACTCTAGATAAAGGTCCCAAAATTGGGTTTTCTCTGTTCGATGCCGTGCACTTTCTATATGAGCTGCTTGGATAGTGGGCTCGAGGTCGTGACGTGGCTATGGTTTGCCTAGTAGGAGTTCGGTGAGTAGCTATTTTGGCATGATGGGAATGTTGATATGTGTCTCTATGCACGATTGGTGATGAGCTCATAGTCCTTTGAGATGTATTGTATAAGGTATTCAAATTGATGGTGTTCACGTGGGTGTGAATGAGGTCAGAGAGTTAAGAGCTTGGTGTAGCAGATGATTTGAGTATCGTGATCGTGGTTGTCGGCAGCTGTTTGATTATGGTCGATGTGGCTTCAAGGTAACATTTATAAAATTGTTGTGAGGCCAAGTGTTGATGATTACTAGGAGTACGCAGAGGTTGGGTCATGATTTCTTGTTGACCCTTTTCTTTCCTTTAGATGGAGATGCCTGGTTCTTGATTAGTTCAGATTTAGTTGTGCGTTGGAAACTTCTATCACCAGGATTGGGTGATTCTTGAACTAATCCTTCGTGGTTTCAGTGGATGGTTAACCCATTTGGGTTGTGTTCCTTATGAGGTCGAGTTGGTGGACTAGGAATGCTTGTTCTTGTTTTTGTTGGCGAGGAAGTTAAGGTTGAGACACATAGTTCTTTTTGCAATGATCAGCAGAGAATCCTTAACCATTGTGTGCGGCTTGTTCTGGGTTGTGTGTATGGTTGTACTTCTAGCTCTTGGTAGAGTGGAAATTTTGTCAAAATTGTGTGGTGGTGATATTCACCTGGTGGGTTCTGATAGACTTTTGTGAGTCTGGCTTTATGTTCTATTTGAGGCCTTGGATTGTTCAGAGTTCTTAGAGTCGAGGAGTGGTCGTCTACTGTGGTAAGTGTTGTGCATTGGCATAACTGTTGTTTGTTTGGATGGTGATCCCGAGAACGTGGCAAGATAAGAGTCAAGAAGGATTCGAAGTTTGAGAAGCCTTTGTTGCCGTGGTCTATTGGACCGATGTGATTGTTTGGTTGGGAACAGAAGAGCCGTGACGAGTTCTGCATACAAGGAAATTGCTAAGTGTAAGAGGCAAGTCTTGGTTAGTCACTTGTCGAACAAGTCATGGGTTCAAATATTCTACTATTGTGGACTTAGGGATTGATATATGTGTTCTGCGTTGGGGTTGATGTCGGCTGACGGCGATCAGGTTTGATTCAAGATTGATCTGTAGTCTTGGTATCAGTGATTTTATGGCGAGATGTTGAGTTGTGTAGTAATATGTAGTAAGGTGTTGTTGCACGAGAGATACGGTTGGGTTTGTATAGGTTGTCGATACCTATGAGATGTTCTGTCTGCATGACGTGTTTAGTTAAGTGACTCGTTAGGGTCAGGTGGTCTTATGGCTGTGATGCCAGATTGATTTTTAGTTGTGTAGAACCTTATCTGGGACAATGGTGTATCACCTAGTATTTTTTTCTAAGGTGAGCATTGTGATTTGTGATGGCATTGTTAGCATCAGCAGAGTAGCGATGTGGTATCAAAGTGGGTGGATCTCTGGTGATCGTAGAAGGTGTTTGGGATCAAGTTCCATGATGGATTGGTCTTGTGTTATGCGATTGTCGCCGGAGTGGTTTGTGTTCGGCAAGAGTTATGTTTCGAGGTTTGGCAGCGTGAGTTGGATCTTGATCTGATGTTTTATGGATGTTTCATGGATGACAGCTGTGTCAGTGGAACTTGTGTGTGCGTGCCGTCTGTATGGAGGTTGATTCTTCAAAGTCGTGTTTACCTCGTGTGATGACAGGTTTAGGATTTCAGATGCTGGGGCATTTCTGCTGTTATCCGGTATCACTGGGTTTGCATCTGAGGTTGTTAGGGATTGCAGAGCTGGTGTTTGGCTTGGGTTTAGTGTTGAATTTCGAGAACGAGATTCCTTTAAGAGGGGGAGAGTTGTGAGACCCTGACCTGTTTCATTTTTGAAATGTTTAAGTGTTGGAGTTAGAAATAACTCTTGACCTTGGTGAAGTTTCCTGGAGGAAGGAATGCATCCAATCGATTGAATTCTCTCGGGTGTGGTTCAGTCGACTGAGGGTTGGTGGTCAGTCGATTGACCTGTGGCGGTGGAGAATTTTATGATTCCAGTGGCAATTCAGTTGACTGACCAGGAGGGTTCAGTCGACTGACCTGAGATATTTTTGGGTGTGGCTTATAAATATCAGACATTTGGGATATTTTGGGATATTTTCATTTTAGATATGATTTTCTCTCTGCCTTCTCTCTTGATTTTGATGGACCCGGGACTCGGTTTTCAGCGATCTAATAGTGCATTCTTGATGTTGGTGTGGGGGGCATCGCATTCATTGGGACAGAATTCCATTTCATCGAGGTTCGATTTTTAAGGCGTTGAGCTTTTGACTCAACGAGGTAGGATCCTAGACTATATTATTGTTAAAGGGTGCTACGTGCAACCATATGCCTTTTCACCAGTTGAAATGCTTTAAATATCATATTTTATGTTCAAACCTTATTTTTTGGGTAAAAAGCATGTTTTACGCTTTTCTTGGTTTATGACATGATATTATACTTATGGATACCTAGTTTTCAAAAAGTTGTTTGAAAATGATGGATTTATGAAAATCTAAAGAAACTTTGTTTTGGAGGTTTTGGAGCTAACCCTCGGGGTTGAGTCTTAGGTTTTGAAACGTTTTGACAGAAACAGTGTAAAACATGTTGTGACGTGTTTTGGGTTTGGTGAGAGGAACCTTCTGGGTTGGACTCACACGGGTATGTTTTGATGTGATACTTAAAAAATGACCGAGTAGAAATCTTCGGATCTAGCAAGTTTGGGCACAAGTTGCTCCACGGTAAAAGACCAAAAAATTACGCAAAATGGGTGTCTCTGCCCACCGACTAGTCAACCAAAAAGGAAGCAGGTCGGGTTGGGGTATAAAACGTCCAATTACTTCACGAGTCTTGTGAGATCGAGTGGTAGTAACGTGATTTAGGTCTATACGGTCGTCCGGTAGCGGTGCCTACGTTTTAAACCACGAGTGGATTGTATCCTGCGGATGTGTTGATCACGAGTGTGTGCGTGCGTGTTTTCTCGGCTGTGTGTTCCAAGTAGAAAATAATGTTTTGATTACTGCTTTTCTTTAACTGTGAACGATATTTGCATTGTTGATGTGTTGATATACTTGGTTTTGAGGATGGAAAACAGTTTTGAGACTTGTGGAAGTCTGATGGAAAACTTGGGTTTTTGAAGTAAAATCGTTGTGAGGCTCGTGTAAGCGTACTGGGAAACTTGTGATTTTCTAGATGGAGTACCTTTTGAGGCTCCTGTGGTTGAGTCAAATTTATGCTATGTAATTGCATAACTTACTTTATGGCTTTATAGTCTATTTCTATTGGGCTTTGACTCACGGTGTGAGATTTTGTTGTAAAATCTTTTTCAGGTGAACATGGTCCTGTAGGTTGACCTTGAAGTGCCTAGGGGTGGCTGATAACAAGACTAATGTTTTGTCTATGTTAGGTAGTTTATACCTTTTATATATGTTTTATGTTTGGATGTAACATGCTGTAAAGCATATTTATTTTTCTTATGGCAGATGTATGCATGATCTATTGTTTTCGAGAGAAACCATAGGTTTGTTACATCACGATTTTTGTTGTTCAAATGGTTTATGTTTCATAAAAACTCTTGCGCTTCGAGGGAGATTTTGGAATGGCCCAAGCTTCTTTACAAAATAAAAGATTTTCTTATCCAAAACATGTATTTTATTTTTAAAGACTTGGCTTGTGGGGCCGTAATTGTAGTCTCTTGAGCTACTCTTTTAAATCAAATAAACCCTCGATAGTATATTTTTACAAAGGTTTAGCCTCATTTTGACTTTCTGGTTTTCATCCCTTTTTGTGTCGGGACGATTTTGGTAGTGTTCGTGTGCTTTTCACGTGACCCAGAGTTTGGGGAATAACATAGAGGGGTTTCCTAAAACCTTTGGAGCCAACCCTACCTCAAATCCCTTGCCACCCCAATATAATCCTAACCGGTACTATGCCGTCCACCAAGGGCATGGTTATTTAGCCAACAACTGTATGAGGCTTCAGCTTGAGATCCAAGATTTAATAGATAACAAGGTGATTCCCTCACCTATTGCCGTTAAGAAGCCGAATGTGACCACAAATCCGTTGCCAAATCATGCAACACAGTAGAATGTGAGTGTCGTTGGAGAAAGTTTTAGGGTTGTATATTGAAAATCATGTTTTTAGTATTTAATTTAATTTTAATAAAATTAATTTTTTATTTTATAAGAATCTTATTGAGCAAAGTATGAAATATCATTTATTTAATGTTTTGCATTGATATCCTTTATTCTGTACAATATTTAATCTGGTATGTAGAGTATGGCTTGCACACAAAAGATCAAATTTTATGTTCTTGCAGAATATAAGTTATATGTTCATAGTTTAGATGAAAATGGACATACCATCGGTACGACTGTAGCACAAAATTTTAGTAGGCCTGTCTTGGTTACGAGGAACAAATAATAGCATCGTCTATTGTTCCGACTCTCTGTGCTAGTGTACTTTGTGTGTATTGAACGGGACACATTGGAGTAATTAATTTAATACTGACTACATAAATTAATTCACACCCCAAGGTTATTATGAATAGTACTTATACTCTTAATCCTGAAATAATTAATTATTTGCGTATATTTAATACTCGTTATTTTGATTCGTTAGATGGTACGATCTTATATGGGTCTATATTCTCGGTGAGTTAGATAGTGGTATTATTTATATAGTGAATGTTAATTATTGACGGAATCCACATCTTGAATGATCGGGATTGACGATACCCACTTAAGGAAGCTTATAAGTTTTGACCGGATCAAACCTTACAAGTGGATTTGATTATCCGGCGGTCAGATAAGTTAAGTAAAACGGCTTAAGTAATTTAAAGATACCGATTAAATTAAATTGTTAGTAATTAAATTTAATTGGCGGTATCGAGAATCTTAATATAGGAAGGTGAGTTAAGCATTTAATAATAGGAGCTCAATGTAAGATGGTCTTGAGATTATAGGTTAAAGTGCAATTACAATTCTTTAGTGGTGTGAACTATAATTTAGTATTTTATAAAAATTACAAAAATTGCTACAAGATTTTTATAATTACAGATATCATTGAGAGGTTTACTTAATTGCAAAAATCGCTAGATACGTATCTGGGTTACACTAGAAGTTTTCATCATAATTACTCCACATGTCTCTCCTATAGCCCTATAAATATGCTGGTAGGTTGAACCAAATTCATAACTTATCTTCAAGATTAAAGCTGGCTAGGTTATGCCTGTACGAGTTATCGAAGGTTCGTAGCCCACACTACGTTCAGGAATCGCATAAGAGAATATAGTAGAAGGTTTGACAGAAACTTCAACTCGAAATCAAAATCGTAGTTGAAGAATCGACCGAAAAAAAAATTCTTCTAAATTAACTGTGGTTGCACAGGTTTTTATTTTGATCACTCGATATCAAAAGTTTTATCTGAAGCCCGTTTCGACGTTTTCCCATCCAGTTAATTTTTTTTATCAAAAATCGTTTACAAAAATAATGATCTTGGCAGTTTTAATTGCCTCTAACAATTGGTATCAGAGCAGTTTTTATTTTTTGTTTACGATTTGTTGGTGCCAAATAGTTTTAGAACTGTGCTAACTTTAATTTGCATGCGTTCTAATCTTGGTTTTATGATCATCATTTTTTTCATGTCTGATTGAATGCTTGGATGATGATTTATTTATTTTTAATCACAAGGGTTGATCGTGATAGATTAAATTTTTTCTAGGTAGAATGTGAGCCTATGAAATATAGATTTCGATGTAATAGCAGTTATTTATTTTTAAATATCTGTTTAGTATATTTAAGAACAAGTTGAATATTCAAGAACACAAAAAACAGGCGATGGCATCGGCGGTGGTTTCGGGAATTACGGGCCACGGATCGTGGTGGTTTTTCACCATTTTTTGACTTATTTTTCAATAGCTTTTTTTTTTTTTGCAGTTTTTAGGTTTAAAAACAGTATTAAAATATAACATAAAGATACAAAAAAAAATTGGTTTAAAAAAATAGCTCAGCAGCAGCAGTTCGGGGCCATTTTTTGATAGATTATTTGATGTTTTCTAGATTGGTTTTGGGCATATTTTTTGGTATAAAATTGCAGTAAAATACCACTGGAAAAACTATCCAAAAAATGAGAAAACAAATAGTGCCAAATCCGTGGAGAAAACAGGTAGTGGCAGCGGCAACCAGCGGCGGCACTAACGGCCCTTCGGGGCTATTTTTGGCACTTTTTCGGGACTATTTTTGTGACATTCTTTGAAGCAACAGATTGCATGATATTTGTGCTATTTTTCCAGAAAAAATAGGAGCAAAAACACCATTGAAAAAATCCCAAACGGTGGGCTGAATAGGCGACGGCGCAAGGGGTGGCGACGATGGTTGTTCGAGGCCTTTCGATGGTCATTTTTTAGACTATTTTCGGTCTAGTTTTTTGACAAAAAATTTCTACTTTTTGAAAGCTATTTCTCAAAAAAAAAATAAGGTAAAAAACTGAACATGGAGGAGGCGACAAAAGTCACCTGAAGCCGGCAACTAGGGGCGGCGCCGGCGGTGGCTGGTGGCCGGCGATGGTGGAGCTAGTTTAGGGGCTGTTTGATCGTGATATTCTGATACGTTTTGGTCCTCAAACGATATATTTGTATATCACTGTGTATCAGAGAAGCCTGATTCAATCGTGATACAGGAAATTGGTTCGGAATTGGATTGTTATAGCTTATCTTCTGTCACGCCCCAAAACTCAGGGTCACGTGAAAATCCACCAAAACACCTGTTTTATAAAAATAGGTTTTCATACATTCAAATCCACCTGTTGAAATCAAATGAAAACCCAATATGCATCTCTCATAAACAATAAATATACAGTTCCAACATGCATAAAGTATATCGCCTTATGGCGTACAAAATCTGCCTTCAGGAACAGGCATACCAAAAAAGAAAACTATAAAAGTCTTTCGCCATCCGTCACCACGGGCACCACAAAATCTACTCAAGATCATGCTCCATATCATCACCTTAAAATAATTTTGTACAGAAAATCCCACCCGTGGGCCGATGCCCAAGGAAAACCATATGGTGGGAGCTAACTCGACCACAAGGAAAACCATGCATTATAACTAATGCATACAACAGTTAAAGAAAACTATAGTCAAACGATGTTTTCCACTTGGAACACACAACCGACGAAAATAAACCGGTAAAATAGTATGCTCCACTCGGACCACACAGCCGAGGAGAAAGATAAAAACAGTTTGCTCCACTCGGGCCACACAACCGAGGAGAAAAGAGAACATGAAATCCTATGTATCGACTCTGTCACAAGGGGACAGATGTAGCAACCATAGACTCCTACCCCTTTACCCAATCCATACACATCATAGGACCGGTTAGGTAAATGCAAGTTCTACACGAAGCCACCACAATGTAAAAGCTTAGTTTACGAGCCCAAAACTAGAGAAAATAAAGCACCCAACCACCTAGTTTACGGGGATTAACCCGAAAGACCAAGGTACCTACTCTGCCCACGTTTTCGGACTTCCACTGAGGGCAACTCGTGCCAAATACCCACTATCCCGGTACATCTAGAGAATCATTTATCAAAACCAAAACCTTTTTCCACATATATACATTAAACATGTATATATAAATCAAATCCATCAACATGGAGATCAAGATCTATCCATCAACATGGAGATCAAAGAAAAACATGTAAAAACATGAGTTCAAAACTATACAACATATGTATAAGAAGATCCAATCCATATACTATGGAGATCAATGCATGAAATTGCATGGTTTTCATCAAAAAATTTTAAAAGTTGAGCCTCAACCCCAGAGGTTAGCTCCAAACCTTCAAAAATATGATTTTCAAATATGCAACCCATCAGCTTAGGTTCAGTCACTGGACCCACCCTCCAGTCGATTGAAGAACACAGTGGAATCCACGCCAAAACGCCCAACAACACTCGTCAGTCGACTGATCCCATGGGTTCAGTGAACGGAACCCACAAACCATGATCCAGTCGACTGACCCGAAGGGTTCAGTTGACCGAACCAGCCCAGAAAATGTTTTTCACCTACGATTTTGTCATTTTAAACCCAAGATGAAGCCTCGAAGCTTCCATCACACACCCATGAACTCGCACACGCTCAAGCCTATTACCAAAGGCTTCAAAAGAAACATCCAACACCATTTTCATCCAACCGAAACGACAGAAAAAGGTTTTTAAACCAAAAATCCACTTTTCTCAAACATGAAACACTTTTCATGAATAAAAGACGGTAAAGATGTATAAGATTACATACGACACCCTCTAACAATTTAAAAGTCTAGAATCCTACTTCGGTAAGTCAAGAACTTGACGCCTCGATCCGCATGCAAAATCGAGCTTCGTCAAAATAAAATTTCGTCCGGATGGATGCGTAGAGCACGATGTCTATAACAAGGATCGGCTGTTGGTCCGTAAAAAACCAAGCCCCGAGCCCCTGAGAAGATAGAGAGAAGGCAGAGAAAAAACTAGAGGAAACTTAGGAGTTAAGTTTTGAAAATATCTAACTCTAGATATTTATAGGCCTCCAAAATATATTTTTTTTTGAATTTTTAAAATTCGCACCGTAACTCCCTACAACCCCCGGGACCAACCCAGCATACTCAGATAAACTCGATCATATATCAAAACGTTTAAAAACATGTAGAAGCAAAAATTCTAAACATGCGCCAAAAGCGTCGAATATGCATATAATATAAAAAGAGACAGTACAGGGTCTTACATCTTCAGCAGGAGACTAAAACTTATCAGAGTTTGGTTTTGATCATAAAACCAAGATATATACATATCTTGCATTTATATTCATATTAATTGCGGGAATGATGTATATCTGTTTTATATTTTTTTGTTAATTTAATTAATTCAAAATTTTTAATTTTAATTAAAATATTTTGTAAAAAAAATAAAATTAATTTTTTTTAATTAAAGTTTTTTGATTAAATGCAAAAACTTTAAATATTTTATTTTTACAAAATATCACGTTTAAGATAATTTTTTATAAAATTGGATATCTTGAAAAAACTAAAAAATTAATTCTGGATTTTTAATTAATTAAATGGAAAAATATTTAATCGAAATAAATTATTATTTTTTAAAAAATGTGAAATAGAAAATAAAATAATTAAATAGCTTTAATCACTACCTTAGTTGAAAAGTTGAAGGAAAAACTGTGTATTTATAAATTTTATTTGTTACGCATTAAAACATGAAAAGATGAATTGGCAAAAAAGAATATTTAGAATTGTGTACAGAGAAAGATGTTTGATTCCTTCTGATTGTATGGTTTTTAAAATTAATAAATTTATTTTAATTAAATAAATTTTTTATAACTCGAAGAAGTGTTTTAAAAATCTAAGTGGGAGAGAAAATTTATTTACAGATAAACTCATAATTTTCATCACCAGTTTATAGGTAATGTAATTAAATTCTGCGTGTTAGCAGTAAGGCATTTCCCCCCATCAGATAGATTAATTGCAGTATCACCAGTACAAACTTTCTTTAGGAATTATTCTAGATAATTGTTAGCGTGAATCACTTCTACATTTGAAGGGTTCATTGCGAAGCGATTGATTTGGAATTAGGTAATGGTTAACACTTAATTATATATAATAGTATCTTCTCCATCTAAGTCATGCTATTATATACTGGACCGAAACTATGTCAGCTATTTAATTTTATTTGGCAAGATCAGTTGTCTAGATAGTAAAATTAAGAAAAATTATCTTGTTTGGACATACGATAGATAGTAAACGTCCTCCCATCAAGGCATGCTGTTCACAGGTACCAGGTTGCTAGCGAATTTCTTTTAAAATGGTAGAGAAAACCAAATTAAAATAAATTTAAAATTTTGCTCATCATAATTAACGGTATTTTAATTATGTGATTCTCATTATTAAAATGGCTTTTAACCCACTTGCTTCAATACTCAAAGAAAACAAACTTACGGGACCGAACTATGTTGACTGAAAAAGAAATTTGGACATTGTATTAATTGTTGAGGATTGTAAATTTGTGTTAACTAAGATATATCCACCAGTACCTGATGTGGGGGCGACCGAACCTGAAACCCAAGCCCATTAGAAGTGGCAGAAAGCTGATCTGATGGCTCACTGTTACATTTTGGCTTCAATATCAAATGTTTTGCAGCATCAACATCAGTATATGCCCAATCCCTATAACATGATTATGAATCTCAAAGAAATATTTGGGGATCAAAATCGTGCTTCTAGGCAGGTGGCCACGAAATCTCTAATGATTGTAAACATGGCTGAAGAGACCCCAGTTAGGGATCATTTTCTGAAGATGATCAATCTTCTTAATGAATTGATGATCTTAGGAGCTAAAATTGACGAAAATACCCAGGTTAATATTATACTCCAGTCACTGCCTGAAAGTTTTAAGCAATTATGCCTAAACTGTACCATGAACAAGCTTAGCTTTTCATTAGCAAAACTTCTTAAGGAACTTCAAGCAACCGAAGGTGCTCTTAGGAAGCCATGTTCTGTGTATGTGGTTGAGAAAGGTTCTTTCTCTAAGCCAAAAGGCAAGAAGAAAAAAAATGTTCAAACACAGGGAAGCACAGGTCTAAAAGTAGTTAAAGGACCAAAAGCTAGTGTGAAGAAGCCGAGAGGTAAGTGCTATCACTATAACCAGTTTAGGCATTGGAAAAAGCAGTGTCTAATTTTTCTCAGTAAGCAGAACATACTAGGTAATTTTTATTCACTAGTAGTTGAAACATGTTTAGCGATGTTATTTACCAGTACTTGGTGTGTAGATACG
>JAULJZ010001249.1:0-17205 GCA_032270985.1 Heliamphora pulchella
ATTTAATAACAAGAGCTCAATGCAAGAAGGTCTTGAGATTATGGGTCAGAGTGCAATTATAGTTCTTTAGTAGTGTGGACTATAATTCAGTGTTTTATGAAAATTACAGAAACCGCTGCATGTCTTTCCATAATTGTAGAAACCTCTAGTAGGTGTCTGTATTCTACTGAAAGTTTAACTCATAATTATTCTCCAGGTCCCTACTGTATCCCTATATATATATGCGGGTAGATTGAACCAATTTTTAATGATTTTATCATTATTATTATGATATTATTTTTATCTTTTAAGACTTAAATATATCGGGGTTCTGTCGGTATGAGTTCTCGGAGGATCGTAGCCTACACTATGTTTGAGGATCGCGTAAGGGAATACAGTAGAGGATCTGACTGGAGTTTCAACTCGGAATCAAGTCGTAGTTGAAGATTAGATCGGCAAAATGTATTCTTCTAAATTAACTTTGGTTGCACGGGTTTTATTTTGATCGTTCTTCGTCAAAAGTTTTATTTGGAACCCATTTCGGTGTTTGCCCGTCGAGTTAATTTTTTACCGAAAATTGTTTACAAAAACAATGATCTTGACAGTATTGCCTCTAACACATACCTCTGCAACTGATAGCAACCGAGTAACACATTCAAGACCCAAACCATGATCTCGTTGTCTCGTAAGATGTAAAGGTTATATATATAAGGAAAACATAAAATACAACAACCTAAGATCGATCTATCATGTTATTTCTAACACATGCCACATAATCATGCTAACATATAACCACGCTAAGACATAACCATAACGCCACAACGATTATGCAGACACAACACCGATACCGAGGAGAACCGACAAGAATGACGCATCACTTTAGATAACCTACTCAGATTCTTTGCTAGAAATCACGTTTGCTGATCGTATTTCTAACTTGGCTCCCAAGTTTGTTAATCCAAACACCCGAAGGCAAGACTAATCAATTCTAAGGTCCAACCTCCATGCTCACATATATACGGCATCAGCATGCTCAACAACTAACATGCTCATGATCCAAACACAGGCAACCAAGCACACACACACATCTTTCCTCACCAAGTAACGCACCAGTTTTCCACAGCTCATAGGTATTCGAACCCAGAGCTCTAATACCAATTTGTCACGCCCCAAACTCTGAGTCACGCAAAAAGCCCAATAGCAACTGTCGAAACCACCCGAACAAAAAGATGAAAACCATGAAGCCCAAACAAGGCTAAAACCTTTATAAAAGCATACTACCGAGAGTTTATTTGATTTAAAAGTGTAGTCCAAGAGACTACGGTTACGGCTCCAAAGCCAAGCTTTTAAAATAAAATACATGTTTATAGAAATAAAATCTTTTAAAAAGATGTGTAAGCCGTTCTAAAATCCCTTTCGAGCACAAGAGTTTTGAATGAGGTCTAAATCATTTAGAAAACCGTTTTTGGAAACCGTGATACAACAAACCCATGATTTCTCTCGAAAAATATAAAAATGCATACATCTATAAAAATTTACATATGCTTTACAATATGTTATAATCCAATATGAAACATATACAGAAAGGTATAAACTACCTATCAAGACAAAACAAAAGTCTTGTCATCGGCCACCTCCGGGTACTTTAAGGTCAACCTACAGGACCACGTTTACCTAAAAAAGATTTTATAACAAAATTCTACACCGTGAGCCAAAATCTAATAGAAACCGACTATAAAACTGTAAAGTAGGATATGCAATCATATGATATGAGCTAACTCAACCACAAAGCCCAAAAAGGTTTTCCGTCTCGAAAATCATAAATTTTCCATCAGGCTAACACAAGCCTCAAAACAGTTTTACATCATAAACCCCAAGTTTCCATCCTTAAAACCATGCATATCAATAATGTAGATTACGTTTTTATAGTTAGAGAAAAGAAGTAACCAAAACGTTATTTTTCACTCGGATCACACACCGATGAAAGAGAAATAATATTTTTCACTCGGAACACACACAGCCGAGAAAAATGATACAATGATGTAATGATTCATATGTACCGACTCCATCACAAAGGGACAGAGGTAGCAACTATAGACACATGCCCATTATCCAATTCCTAAACATCTTAGGACCGGTTAGGTAATGGCAAGTTCTATACAGAGCCACCACAACGTAATTGCTTAATTCACGGGCCCGAAACCGAAGGGTACAAAGCACCCAACTGCTTAATTTACGAAAATTAATCCAAAGGTATAAAACACCTACTCTGCGCACGTTTTTGGACTTCTACTGAGGGCAACTCGTGCTAAATACCTGCTATCCCGGTACATCTAGAAAATCATCTAAAAATCAACCCGTAGCTCGACTACGAAAATATTTCCACAAATTTTACATTAAACATGTATAAAGATCAAATTCATCAAACATGAAAATCAAACAACATTTTCAAAATGTTCTTTTTCGTTTTCAACAAAACGTTTCAAAATTGAGACTCAACATCGAGGATTAGCTCCAAATCTCCAAAACACCAAGTGTTGAGATTTTTATCAAAAATCACCGTTTTCAAAACCGCCTTTGAAAACCATAAACCCACAAGTCATGTGATGTAATAAAGCAAAACAAGTGAAAACATGCTTTCTATAAAAAAAAATAAGATTTAAACATAAATATGACATTTAAAGCATTTTTTACTAGGTAAAAATACATATAATTTCATGAAACACCCTTTAACAACCGTAAAATCTAGAATCCTACCTCATTGAGCCAAAAGCTCGACGTCTCAAAAATTAAACTTCGACGAAACGGGATTCTGTCTGGATGAACGCAAAGCCCCCGACACCAACACCAAGAATCCGCAGTCCGATCGCTGAAAATCGAGCCTCGGGCCCATCTGAATCTAGAGAGAAGGTAGAGATTTTAGGAGAGAGAAAGCAGATCTGGAAATAAAAATATTCCAAAATATCTCCAAAAGCTGATATTTATAGAAAATGCCAAAATATCTTAGGTCAGTCGACTGACCTCCTCTTCCAGTCGACTAAAAACCTTCTGAATTCTCAAAAACATCCACCGCCTCAAGATCAGTCGACTGGACTGCCCTTGTCAGTTGACTGAAAACCCACTAGAAACCACTCAGTCGACTGGACTCCCAAATTCAATCGACTAAACCACCTTCCAGGACACTCAGTTGACAGACTTAACACCCCCAGTCGACTGAAAGCTACTGTCAACTGAAAAACAACTCCCAAACGTTTTTTTTAACTCTGAAACCAACCAATCGAGCTAAACTTTTCACGCATATCCGTATCCAAGCTTAAATATACACCTAAAACATCATACTTAAACATTTTCAAATTAAAATAGGTTAGGATCTCACAGTTATAAAAATTCGTTTAATTAAAATAAATTTATTAATTTTAAAAAACACACGATCTGAAAGAATCAAATATCTTCCCGTATACATGATTCCAAAGATTCTGATTTATCAAATCATCTTTTTGTGTTTAAATGCGCAATAAATAAAATTTAATAAATGCACAATTTTTTCTTCAGCTTTTCAGCTAAGGTAGTGATTAAAGGCATTTATTTATTTTATTTTTCGTTCCACATTTTTTAAAAAATAATAATTTATTTTGATTAAATAATTTTTTATTTAATTAATTCAAAATTCAGAATTAATTCTCACATTTTTCTAAAATATCCGATTTTATAAAAAAAAAACACCTTAAACATGATATTTTATAAAAAATAAAATATCTAAAACTTTTCCATTTAATTAAAATTAATTAATTAACAAATTAATTTTATTTTCTATTATAAAATATTTTAATTAAAATTAAAATTTTAAATTAATTAAATTAACATGATAAATAAAATAAATATTCAATCATCTATGCAGTTCATATATATATAAACACGATATGCATATATCTCGATTTTATGATCCAAGTGAAGCGCTAAAGCGTTTCAGTCTTCCGAAGAGGATAAGTTATAATAATCCTCTTTTATCTTTGATTCATGTGTCCTGATTGTATCAGACTTTTCTAATACTATTTGATATATCAATATATATCAAATCAGTTTCGTATTTATCAAAAAATCAACACGAAATAACCCCAGCAGAGAGAAACTGTCGGCCACCACCAGCCACCACCGGCGCCGCCCTTGCCGTCACCTCATCTGAGTTCTGTTTTTAACGAGATTTATACTGTTGAAAATCTCTCGAAATATAGAATCATTCTATCAAAAAACATTCTGGAAAACTACCCAGAAAAAAGCTGAAAACCAGCCTGAAACTGCTGCCGCCGCACCACAGCCCTACTGTCTAGAACCGCCAACTTCCTGAGGCTTTTTCGACTTCTTTTCGAACTCCGTTTTCAACATACTTTATACCGTTGGAAAGATCTTAAAAAATAAAATCTTTTTGTCAAAAAATTTGCTCAAAAACAACCCGAAAAACTATCAAAAAATTGCCTAGAAGCCACTGCTGCCGTCGACCTGTTTGGGTTGTGATTTTGGCCCAATTTTTCTTAGTTTTTGACAGTAATTTAAGGTATATTTTACTGCTATTTTATATTTAAAAAATTACCCAAAAAATAGTCCCAAAAAGGGCCCGAAAAATTATAAAAACTGCCGTAGAACCGCCGCTGGAACCGGGCTATTTTTGTAATTTTTTCTCGTTGTTTTTTACTTATTTTTTATACTATTTTTTATTCATAAATACTTCTGAAAAACTCACCCAAAAAAATCGTTTAAAATTATTAAAAACTTACCGCGATCCGTGGCCCATAAAAACCCAAACCACCGCTGGTGTCGCCTCCATTCCTCCTGTTCTTAAATAATCTAAACATATATTTTAAAAATAGAAACTAGCTATTACATCGATTCTATGTTTCGAAACCTCAATCTATCAAGATTAACTCCCGCGATTAAAAAAATAATCATCATTCAAAACTATTCAATCAAATATGAAAACTAAATGACGATCATAAAATCGGAATTAGAACGCCTGCAAAATAAAGATAGCAACAGTTCTAAAATTATCCGGCCCCGATATTCGAAAAAAAAAATAAAACGACTCTAATACCAATTGTTGGAGATAAAACTACAAAGATCTTTGTTTTTGTAAAAGATTATTTGAAAAAATTAACTAGACGGGTAAACGCAAAAACAGGCTCTAAATAAAAACTTTTGATGACGAATTATCAAAATAAAACTCGTGCATTCGAAGTTAATTTAGAAAAATAACTTTTCACCGGTCGAATCTTCAACTACGATTTGAATCCGAGTTGAAACTCCAGTCAGATTTTCTATTGTATTCCCTTATTCAATTCCCGAATATAGTGTGGGTTATAATCCCTCCAAGAACTCGTACCGACAGAACCAGGATAACTTTAGTCTTAAAGACAAGTTATGAAACTGGTTTAACCTACCCGCATATTTATAGGGCTACAGCAGGGACGTGGAGAGTAATTATGAGTAAAATTTTCAGTGGAATACAGACACGTATCAGCGGTTTTCACAATTAAGCAAACCTCATAGCGGTATCTACAATTATAGAAAACTAGCAGCGGTTTCTGCAATTTTTATAAAATACTGAATTACAGTTCACGCCACTAAAGAACTATAATTGCACTCTGACCCATAATCTCAAGACCATCTTGCATTGAGCTCTTGTTATTAAATACTTACCATTTCTCCCTATGTTAATATTTTCGATACCCGCTAATTAAATTTAATTACTAATAATTTAATTTAATCGAAATCTTGATATTTCTTAAACTCTTCCGCTTAACTTATTTGACCACCGGATAATCAAATCCACCTGTAGGGTTTGGCCCGGTCAAAATTTACAAGTTTCTTTAAGGGGGTATCGTCAATCCCGATCTTTCGGGACATGAAATCCGTCAATAATTAATATTTGTCATATAATTAATACAGCTATCTAACTCACCGGGAATATAGACCCATATAAGATCGCACTCTCTAGTGAATCAAAACAACGAATATTAAATATATGCAAATCAATAATTATTTCAGGATTAAGATGATAAGTACTATTCGTAATAACCTTGGGGTGTGAATTAAATTATATAGTTAGTATAAAATTAATTACCCAAAATGTCCCGTTCAATGCACACAAAGTGTACTGGCACAGAGAGTCAGAATAGTAGACGACGCTATTATCTGTTTCCCGTAATCAAGACTGGCCTACTAAAACTCTGTGCCACAGTCGTACCGATGGTATGTCCATTTTCTTCTAGACTGTGAACATAAAATTTATATTCTGTAAGAACCTAAAATCTTATCTTTCTGTGTGCAAGTTATACTCTACACACCAGATTAAATACTATACAGAATATCGAACATCCATGCATAACATTGAAAAAATAATACACATATATTGCTCATAAAGATTCTCATAAAATGAAAATTTAATTTTATTAAAATAAAATTAAATACTAAAAACATAATTTTCAGTATACCAACTCTAACACTAAAGAGTTTCTCTCATAGTAAGCAGCTCCACTTACACACTCATATAGGTAAATTCATCGAGCGTACACTACAACTAATACGCCACCCAATCTGGGCTATGAATTTATTAAGAGTCATTGCTCATCTTCACATGTAGTATTGTCCTTCGTACACCATAAGGATGGACACGTGAAAGAAATGTGCATTTTCAAGTCAGCCCACATCTTGTTGTTACCCATATGAACGTAATTCACGGAGTTTCCGATCATATAGGCTGGGTTACCATTGTTGTTGACCTCTGATGTGTATATCAATCTCATCACTCTCGATGTTTGACTCACTAGCTTTTTGCTTAGTGGTTTTGTCAGAAGGTCGGCCAAGTTCCTCTCTAACCTCACAAAGTCTAGGGATATGACCCCATCACCCAGCAGCTATCTTACAATATTATATCTTAGGCGTATGTGCCTACTTTTACCGTTGTAGATCTTATTCCTTACCCTGGATATAGCAACTTGGATGTCACAATGTAGAGACACTAGCGGAGCTGGTCTCACGCACAAAGGTATATTTGCTAAGAGGTTTCTAAGCCACTCAGCCTTAGATCCTGCCTTTTCTAAGGTGATAAACTCGAATTCCATAGTGGACCGAGCAGTGTAGGTTTGCTTGCAAGATTTCTAAGAAATCGCACCCCCACCAAGAGTGAATACATATCCGCTTGTAGATTTTGTCTCATATGAATCAGAGATCCAGTTAGCATCGTTGTACCCTTCACATACAGCGAAAAATCCACAAAATATCAAGCCAAAATCCATAGTACCTCTAAGTTACTTCATTACTCTCGAAATGGCATTCTAATGATCTTTACGCGGATTCTGCGTGTACTTGCTGAGTCTATTAATAGCATAAGCGATATCAGGTCTAATGCAATTTATTAAGTACATCAAGCTGTCAATAATTTGTGTATATTCAGGTTGTGACACAAAAGTCCCGTTATTCTTACCAAGATGTATGCTACAATCAAATGGAGTACACACAGGTTTAAAATCAACATGCTCAAATTTCTTGAGTATTTTCTCGATGTAATGTGCTTGTTAGAGCATTAAGCAATTATTAATCTTTGATATTTTGATACCAAGAATCATATCAGCCTCGCCCATGTCTTTTGTGTCAAACTTAGATGACAACATGCATTTGATTTTATTTATAATGTCTAAAAATAATCTAAATATAAGCATGTCATCTATATAAAGACAAATAATTATAACAGAGGTATCAAAGGATTTATGATATATACATCTATTAGCATCATTAATCATGAATCCGTTAGAAATCAACACAGAGTCAAATTTCTCCTGCCATTGTCTAGGTGCTTGTTTTAAGCTGTATAATGATTTAACCAATTTACACATCTTTTGTTCTTTACCTAGAACAATTCAATCTTTTGGTTATTCCATATAAATTTCTTCTTCTAAGTCACCATTTAAGAAGTCTATTTTCACATCCATTTGGTGAATTATAAGATTATGTATAGATGCTAGAGTAATTAAGACTCTTATAGAAGAAATTCTAGTCACAAGAGCGTAAGTGTCAAAATAGTCCACATCTTTCTTTTGAGAAAAACCCTTCGCAACTAAGCGAGCTTTAAATTTGTCTATAGATCCATCAGGTTTTAATTTCTTTTTAAAAATCCATTAACATCCAATGGACTTAGCCCCAGGGTACAAGTTGACTAATTCCCAAGTGTGATTAGTCATTATAGATTCAATTTCACTATTAATAGCTTCCTTCCAAAAAGGTGCATCGGGTGAAGTTATAGCTTCTTTAAATGTTAAAGGATCATCACCCAACAAAAACGTAAAAAAGTCATCTCTTAGATTGGTCACTTTTCTTTGCCTTTTACATCTTCTAGGTTCATGTTCCAACATATTATGATTTTCATCGACGTTTCAGTATAGGTGCTTCTTATAGATTTTTCTATTGAAACTTTAAGAGGAAATACATGTTCAAAAAATGTAGCGTTTTTAGTTTGAACAATTGTATTTGTTTCTAAGAGATCACTTTTGAGCACAAGAAATATATAAGCAGTACTGCTATCAGCATAACCAATAAAAAAATAATCAGAAGTTTTAACCCTATTTTTCTTTTCTTCGATTCAGGAAGCATTACCTTAGCAAGACACTCCCACACCTTTAGGTATGAAAGGTTATGTGCATGATTTACCCATAGCTCATAGGAAGTTTTTCTAGTTTTCTTGAAAGGAATCTTATTTTGCAAATGACATGCAAATAGAATTTCTTCCCCCCACGAGTTGCTAGGTGCCCCCAAACTTATAAGCATAGCATTCATCATGTTTTTTAAAGTCCTATTTTTTCTTTCAGCTATCCCATTTGATTCAGGTGAATATGGTGGAGTAATTTCATGAATTATTCCCTGTTTTTCATAGAATTCATTAAAAGTATTAGAAGTATATTCTCCTTCCCTATTAGAGTGAAGTCTTTTAATCTTTTTATTAGTTTGGTTGTCTGCCATAGCCTTAAAGATTAAAAATTTCTCTTCTGCTTCATCTTTATGTTTTAGGAGGTAAACTTTAGTGAATCTTGAATAATCATCTATAAAGGTAATATAAAACCTTTTGCCGCCTCTAGTTGGATTATCCTTTAGATCTCCCAAGTCTGTACGAATTAAACTAAGAAGTTCAGATTCTCTTTCAATACTTTTACAAGTTTTCTTAGTAATCTTTGCTTCGGCACATATTTGATATTTTTCTATATTATTAAAAGACATGCTAGAGATTTAGTTAAGTTCTCTCATTTTCTTGATATACGAGAAATTCACATGTTCTAATCTACCATGTCAGATATCAACAGAGTTAACTATGTAAGCAAAATAATAGGCATTGTCATTTATAACTTCAAAAACATTTAAAACAAATAAACCCTTGTTGCAATAGGCCTTCCCCACAAAAATATTATTTTTTGTTATAATCATTTTATCCAACTCAAAAGAAACCTTGACCTCAGCTTTGCTTAACAAAGAGACAGACACAAGATTAGAACGAATTTGTGGCACATGAAGCACATCAAATAGAGAGATGACCTTTTCAGAAGTTAGCTTAAGCACAACCTTTCCTTTTCCAATAACAGGTAAGGGTCTTGAATCCCCCATAACAACCCGTTCTTCCCCTTCTCCATTGTGAGTGTAGGAGGTGAAGGCATTTCTATTTCCTAGTAGCCCTAGAGTCTACCACCCAATCCTTTTCTCTAGCCACCATGTTCATTTCATAAACAACCGCAGCAATTACATCTATCTCAACTAAGTTTGCACTTGGTTTAGCAGGATTATCATTTCCCTTTTTGTGTCTACATTGGTGAGCATGGTGTCTCAGATTTTCCATAAACATAGCAATTACCTTTCTTTTTAAAATTCTAACATTTCAAATTGTGTTGAATACCATGCGGTTTGTGTTTTGGTTTTTCAGCAGTTCCTCTTGGCTTTTGGATCACGACATTCACTTTAATAGCGAGCTCTCTTGCCTTTTGAGCTTTCACCAGAAGCCTATTTTTCTCTTCAATTCGGATGTGAATGATCACCTCTTCTAGTGTCATGTTCTTCCGCTTGTGTTTCATGTTGTTCTTATATTCTCTCCAACTGTTAGGAAGTTTTTCTATCAACTCAGACGCAATGAAAGGTTCTAGTAATTCCATCCCTTCATTTTCCAGTTCCATGGCAGTAAGATGAAACTCATGAATTTGAGCAGAAACCTTGTGGTCATCTGTCATATGACAATTTAAAAAATTTCCTATAGCATATTTCTTAGTACCAGCATCTTCAACAATATATTTGATAACTAGGGCATTCTAAATATCAGAAGCGTGATCTATGACGCAATACACATCGAAAAGCTCATTAGATAATGAATTTAAGACAATACTTTTTCTATTTTGTCGGCTCTATCCCAAATCGTGAAAAGCTCTTCATATTTTTCAGAACCATTTTCAGGTGGAGAAGAAGAGAGTACGTACAAAACATTTGAGTTGTCTATTATCAGTTTTATCTTTTGTTGCCAATGTTTGAAGAGCAGGCCATTGAATAGTTCAATTCTTGTAGCATCGGACATAGCCTTAGTAGCAATAAGCATGGCGGTATCCATGAATCTACTCGTAAGATTGTTACAAAAATAGATCCAAAAAAAATTGTAAATTGATAAAAATCACTGGCAGCATGTGTGTACAGAATACACTCTCCTTAAGAGTAGTTTTGCGCCCCTCGGAGAATATATCTCGGTGCAGTAAAATTAGGCAGGTCTACCCTCTAGGATTCATAGCCTATCGCCATCAAGTGTGCACTTACAATGAGGGCGATGCAGGAACGACTCTTTGTTTGCTCGTATTCGGATGAAGAAAAAATAGAGAGGAGTAAGCTAGAATTTTTGGTGTATCGAAAATAAATGAAGGCCTCTCAATTTTATAGGGATGAAAACGCATGAACAAAAGGAATAATGGCAGGTATCTTTGCCTAAATCACGCAGTAATTGGATGATATTATGCAACAGATATATAATTGCTAATTATTGATCGAGGTAAAAAGGGGTTATGTAACGTGTAATCACAGGCAGATTATAAGGAGTAATTAATTGAGCAATAAATTAAATCAAATGGGTCAGAAAGGGAAACAGAAATGAAGCAAGAAGTGCATCTATTGTGCACACATGCGGGGCCAAACTGGAGGATTTGCACCCCCCTGCACACGAAACTCACAACGCGCACCCTATTAATTGGTTTTCTGACAAGGTTTCACAAATTCATTGGGCTAAACCTCAATTTCGTGCGCACGAGACTTCCCTTTAGGCTAGTCACATACATGAGCCCAATGGAGGGAGTTCTATATATAAGGACAAATAAGAAGTTATTTCTAAACAATGTGAGATGTGTCTTCTTGGATATAACACCTTTGTTCCAACAAATATGATATAAGATTTTTACCAAAAAATAGTAGTAAAAAATATACCTTCAACTTCAAGTCTCGAAAATAATATGGTGACCCTATCATTTGAGTTTTAATTTTTATTGAAATACTTTATCCTATCAATGTCGACGGAAAAACAATTTGTGACGCTAGAAGGAGCACAATGACTAATTTTGAGCACATATAAGTCAATCCAAAGAAATCCTAAAATACGGTATGGAACCTATATTCGTCCACATGAAGTTTTGACAAATGATTTCAATAGATTCACATGTTAATTCACATGCCAATTAACATAGATGAAATGAATATACCTTAATATGGATGTGGGCCATACTTTTAAAAAATCAGATTATATGAATTCTCTCTCAGCTAAAGCGTAGAATGTTTTCTAAGCGAATATGGATAAAAAAATCGACACTTATAATAATAATAACAATAATATCTTGATAATGTTATTAAAAATAATAATAAAAAATTTAAGAGCCACTTATAACTCATTAATTTCTCAAAACAAAATTCCAATAAAATGTATAACACAAATACGCATTCTTTAAACCTTGCCATAGATGCCTCTTGTTAATGATTTAATTTTTAAAAAATGTACAATCGACTGCATTTTTTTGTCGATAAGAATTCTAGCAATATATGGCCACTAAAAGTGACTTTGATGTATTGTTACAACTCTTCAAGAATTCAATATCTCTCATTTTTAAAAAGTTAAGGACATTATTTACACCAAAAATTATATTTCACGTTAAGAATGCTATTTTTCTGTCCAAATAACCTATCAATTTTTACATAACTTTGTGAAAGATATTTCTAGTTCCAAAATACTCGTGTGGAAGACTTGAAAGATGACAAGTGACCCTTCAAATCTTGCGCGACGGTTAATAAAAATTATAATCAAAAGACACTAAAATTGTAAAAATAGCGTAATATAAATTCTTCTTCAAATATCTTTAAAAGAGAATATTCAAATTTTGTCAAGTAACCATAGGTAAGTGACAATATTTCATTCTTGTATCTTTATTCTTATTTCATGAAAAATAATAAAATCTCTTTTTATTAGCCTTCAATCTTTATTTTTTGCCTTTATTTCTTTGTTAATTTAGCCCTTTTCATGTTCAACGAAATTCTGAAATAAGACATCGATTCGCAATACAATAGGTTAATATAATTCTCTGTTGATATCGACGGAAGAATTTTTGTTTGATTACCACCACCGCTAACAACAGCCACGACCAACCTGGATTCAAAGCAAATGCTGAAAAAAAAAAAAAAGATTTTTCATTCAGACTGGCATAATCTAGTGTCATAGACACAAACACACGCACACACAAAACAAACAAATTTAATCCTTTACTCCCTCAAAATCAAGCCCACGTTCTTCATCTAGATAGCTGCACAATCTTGTGCACAATTTGGGAGGCAACACACAATACATTGGTAACAAACTTTTGGAGAAGACATCAAAATGTAGAAGAAAACCTAATAAAGAAATTAAAATTTACAGGAGGATACTTTCCTTTCCTTTCCTTTATTTCCTTTTTGTTTTACCGGCATTTCTGTGGTTTGGCCGCCAACTTGTGGGTAGTTCAAATCCAACCGGGCACGAGTTTAACTGCTAGGTCCATCCACAGATTGCCATCTTCTATAACGAAACTCTTATTTTAAATATACCCTGCAACTGAGAAGCAAAAGTATGGCTTAAAAACTTTTATCCCCTAAATCTAACAACAATGCATGATATATCATCTTTACTCTCTCTTTTCAATGCTTCAGCAGTTAATTGCTTGGCTGCCTTCTGGGGGTCTCTGATTCTTCGAGCAATATCAACTGCCGCCTGATTTTCCATTACCTGGACTAATCAAATGTCAAAAACAAGATTTAAAAAAAAATTTTAAAATGTTTGGTACACGTATCTAGACAATGCACCCAGAAGTTACAAGAAAAGACGCATCACCTTCCAAAGACCATCACTTGCGAGGATAAGAATCTCAATGCTGGGATCAATGGTGGCGTCTTGAATGTCAGGATCTGACCGCAGATGTGATTTAAGGCTTTTATCTCCAAAAGCACGAGAAACGGCCAACTGTCCATTCACTCTGGGAACATCCCCTGATGCAGAGGTGCAGCAGACATTAGTCTTAACATCTGTATGGACTATTTTCACGGAAACAGTCTAAACAAATTTAGCCAAATTAAGGTACTTGTTTGAGCAAATTATATTATGAGCCGTACATTTTGTAACTGAAGTACGCTAAAAGGATGAAAGAAAACTATGCTCATCTTTAATAAAGTGTTCATCCAATGAAGTTGCAATACATGTAAAACAGAGAATGCATTAGACATACCCTAGGCCGTCCTCATATTAGATGTCTAAGAAGTATAGATAGCTATGAGACACATGCACGACACGATACCGACTATGTACACACGACAATCTAAAAAAAAAGGGCAGTATACTGGAAGGGCACAACAACAAATATGTCTTTGTAATTTTGTTTATATACATCAAAATACTTATATATTTTTTATTTTTTTTATGTTACAAATACATTGAAAATATATTTTTTTATGTTACAAATACATTGAAACCTTATTTTACAAAATAGTAAGGGATCTTTTTCCACATTTTATACATTGGGAAAAAAAGAGTAAAGACAAGGTCCTACTATCTTAAATGCTTTGTATCATAAACAAAATTGGTGGGAGCACTAGTTTCATGGATGTTCTTTCTTATCTTTGATTAGATTTATATGTGAAAACAGTGTCAATATTGATTTAGAATGGATATATGTTGCACAATGCACATGCATTATGTTGCCAGTTGCCACCATCTTGTATTTCATTAAAAGAATTAAAGAAGGAAATAAAGAAATAAAATTCCTCCAAAAGGCAACAGATTAAATAACAAATAAAAATACAACCAAAAAAATTAAAAAATCACTGGGTCAACCATCAAAAATAAGTTATATAGTACATTAGCATATCAACCTCGAGAGTCTTCAAAAGGAAGAAGTACCATTTGCCAAGGAAAATCAGTTTCTTCCAGTGCTGATCAATGCAGCCGAGGGATTGGCATGCCAAAATTAGATAAGTCACCTATCCTCTCCAAAGGGACCGCCAAGTGCCAACTCTAAAGAAAAAATTGGATTCCTCTTTGATTTCTTGCTTACTAAAAGGATAAATTTAAACTGATTACCATGATTCATCAAATCCCCAACGTGATTAGAACTTAGAAGTGAGAAATATGATAACGAGAATGTGTGATGCAGAACGTGGAGGGACAAGACATGAAAGAAGGGGTCAAAACCCTAACACAAGACCACAACCTTAAACTCAACTTTTCATTAATCAATTCTAAATAATACATCAAGCGAACCTCTCATTTATTACCCTAAAACTCTAATTAAAAGAAAACTAGAATTCTTGATTAAACCAAAATAAAATAACATCGTACTCAAAAGATATTTAAAATATTTAGAACCCTAAACTAAAGGAAACAAAATAAAATCCAAATTAAAAGATAATTAAAAATAAAACTAATTATTAAATAATTAAAATAGAATTATAAATATAATTAAAAATTAAACTAATTATTAAATAATTAAAATAGAATTGTAAATTAGCCTTATTGTTCAGTATCATTCTCCTCCACTAAGGGGGAAAAAAATTAACTTTGAGTTCGAGTTGAGTACTGAACTCTTTCATGCCAAAGAATCAAATACTTCGAATATGCAAAAGTTACTTCAGTTTATTTACATGACAACTAAGCTTGATCTTGACGGTTGACAAGATCCACTAAACATAGAATGAACTCCCAATCAAAGTATTAAACACCAATGAAATCAATTTATTATGTTATGAGGGAGTTTTCTGTTAGTGCACTATCAATAGAATTGGACAACTTGAGTACACTTTCCCGGTTTAGAGATTCTTCATTAGGTGAAGCCATTTTTTGCATGAAAATTTCTTACTCTTCAATGGCAAGAGAAGAAATAAAATTATTTAACTCATGAAATAAAGTACAATCAAACATGTTTTGGTCTAGATTGTCGTAGTGTTGTTGAGTAGACATCGAGGTGAGAAACCCCTAAATTGATTCCCATTTTTATTTCAAATTGTAGGCTTCAACAAAATAATTTTTCTATTGTATCTAAAAATAATGGTGTTATATTCCCTATCATAAGTGCACTAAATTCATCCATCCATAACTGACCAAGTAACACACGCGAAATATCCATGGGATAGACCTCACATCAAATCTCATCAAAATAATCTCCCATTTAAATAGGAATCAAACACCTTTGGGAGATTAAAAAGTAAGTGTTATTAGCTCAAAATAATTGATAGAGATATAGGTGTGCTTCAGGTTGAAATTTGATGCTTGTGAAGCTTGACACAGATACCTTATTCATGGAACATCCCTTGTCGATAACAATTTTACAAACTTTGTTGACGCACCGAAGAAAGGCCTGAAAATAAATGGCATGCTTCAAAAAAAAATTGGAATCAGAGTGTTCTCGGGGAGGGGAAAGTTGTCTTTATTTAATATCTTTCCTAGTTGAGCTGTTGGCTGGTTGGTGGATGAGACTGGGTATAATAATAGAACTGGTGGGTGAGCTGGTTTGTGGGATTGATGTAGGTTTATTAAGGACCCGGTTGTCCTTTTTTTGTTCTGGGATGGGCATGGGTTTTAGGTTTAGATATATTGGGTTGGGCTCTTGGGTTTCAAGTCGAGTTGGAATTCGGTTTTTTAATTTTAAAAATGGGGTTTTTCGTGTCGTCTTCCTCGTGTCTACTCAATGTGAGGGAAAGGCAGACCTAGGGTCGTAATAGGGGAAGGGGAGAGGGAGAGGGAGATGGAGAAAGAGAAAGACAAAAAAAAGAAAAAGAAAAGGCTTTCGAGATGTTCCGATTTTAGAAGAATCTGGTCGCGAGGGATGGTGGTGGAGCTTGAGGCGCAAAGGCTTGCAACATTGGTGAGGATGGTTCGCGACACAGCATTGGCTGCTTGGCCAAGTAGTCGCCTCGACTACTTGCCCGACGCTTGGTCGTGGCACTAATGGCTATTGACGATGGTGGCTTGCAACACAATGGACTGCGATGCGATAGAGCTTGTGATGAAGAGAGAAGTAAGCGTCAATAGTTGTAGCACTATGATCGCGACTGCTAGCTGCAATGGTGGTTCGACTAGGGTTTCATCCCAAAAGAGGAAAAGGGAGAAACAGACCACATGAGAAAATTGAAATCTTGAGTCTAAGCTCTGATACCAAATGGTGTAGAAGCAGGGAGAGAAGAAGAAGAAGAAGAACAGTAAAGTGAGAAGAAGGTGAAGAGACAAACGAGAGAAAAAGAGAGAATAAGAAAAAGATCAAACAATTCTAATTTAAATTCTTATTCATCAAACTCCGAATAATACATTAAGAAGATCTTTTATTTATAAGCTAAAATCCTAATTAAAAAGCGCTAGAATCCTTAATTAAATAGAAACAAATAAACTCTTAATTGATACTTATCTCAATCTTAATAAATAAAGAAACTTAATACTATATGAAAACTGAATATAAAATAATAAAATATAATAATTAATAAATTCCAATATCTTTTATGTCAATTAATGTCCGCATCAATGTGTTAAAGAGTTGAGGAGGAAATACCCTATAAATTGGAGATGTAGAACAATGGCAGTAGCCAACAAGCTGGTAAGTTCTCTTTGTACTATAAACAAGGAGACCTTGGTGGTTTTTTCTGTTTGGGGGGGGGTGGATTATTCAA
>JAULJZ010001270.1:0-17203 GCA_032270985.1 Heliamphora pulchella
AGATGATCCTCCCACGAACCTCTGAAATCAAGGACACAAGCCCTCAGCATATCCTCTAGAATCTGTATAGTCCTCTCTGACTGGCCATCTATCTGGGGATAAAAAGCAGTACTGAACATCAAGTTCATCCCCAAGGCCTCCTACAGACTTTGCTAAAAGCACGAAGTGAAGCGCGGGTTTCTATCAGAAACAATGTACACTGGTACTCCATGCAATTGGACTATCTCTCTGAGATACAAGCTACTTAGTCGTTCCACTGAATCCCTCACTCGGATGGGGAGAAAGTGTGTAGACTTCATTAACCTATCAACCACAACCCATACGGCATCGTGTCCCCTAGGTGACCGAGGAAGTCCTGACACAAAGTCCATCGTGACATGCTTCCACTTCCACTCTGATATAGGCAACGACTGTAGCAATCCTGCCGGCCTCTGGTGTTCCACCTTTACCTTATAACAGGTAAGGCACCGAGTAAAAAATTGGATCACATCTCTCTTCATACCCATCCAACAGAACTGACGACGTAGGTCGTAATACATCTTTGTGCCTCCTGGATGCACGACAAGACGAGAATGATGACAGTCATATAGTAGATCAGGTCGTCATGACTCTGGCACAAACAACCTCCCAGCTAACCTCAAACTCTGATAAGAACCCACAATCCAACCTACTGTATCCTCTCCACTAGCAACACGATCTCGTATCATCTGAGCCTCCTCGTCCGTCTGCTGGAGCTCTAACACACGTGCTACCAATGCTGGTCGCGAAACTACAGAGAATAAAGTAGCATCTGTCGTGGTCTCTCTGAGGTAAAGATCAAAATCCCTAATCTCTCCAAGCATGTCCCCCTCACGTATAGCCACAGAAGCTAACGATCCATGAGACCTCCTGCCGAGAGCGTCAGCCACCACATTAGCTTTCCCAGGATGATACTGCAAATCAAAATCATAATCCTCTAACAATTCCATCCATCGTCGTTGGCGCAAGTTTAGGTTCTTCTGTGAAAACAAGTATTTCAAACTCTTATGATCGGAGAATACCTCGAGGTGCTCATCTTACAAATAGTGACGCCATGTCTTTAAGGCGAAGACCACGGATGCCAACTCCAAGTCATGGGTAGGATAGCTCCTCTCATGCGTCTTCAACTACCAAGAACCACAGGCTACAACCTTCCCTCCCTGCATCAACACACAGCCAAGACCATTATGGGATGCATCATAGTACACAGTATAACCCAAGCCTCACTCTGGGATAATCAACACTGGCGTGCTAGTCAATCTCATCTTCAGCTCCTAAAATACTGACTCGCAAGACTCACTTCAAACAAATACAACTCCCTTCCACGTTAGACGCGTCATTGGCGTAGCAAGTCTAGCAAAGTCCTTCACGAACTACCAATAGTAGCCTGCTAAACCCAGAAAACTATGGATCTCAAAGACGCTCTTTGGTCGCTCCCAACCGGTCACAGCATCAGTCTTTGACGAATCCACAGCAACTCCATCTGTCGACACTACGTGTCCCAAAAAGCTCACCTTTGACATCCAGAACTCGCACTTCTCGAACTTCGCATACAAGCGATGCTCTCTCAGAAGCTGTAGAACGATACGCAAGTGATCCTCGTGTGCCTCTCTTGTGGGTGAATATATCAGAATATCATCCACAAACACCATTACAAAACTATCCAGATAGGGATGGAAGATTCGGTTCATCAAACCCATGAACGTAGCAGGCGCGTTCGTTAAATCGAACTGCATAACTAGAAATTCGTAGTGACCATAGCGAGTCCGAAAAGTAGTCTTCGCTATGTCCTCGTCCCTAATCCTCTACTAATGATATCCTGATCTCAAGTCAATCATCGAGAAGTAACTCGAACCCTTCAGCTAATCATACAAGTCGTCTATCCTCGGCATCGGATACTTGCTCTTCACTGTTACCTAATTCAGCTTCCGATAATCTATACACAAAAGCAAAGAACCATCCTTCTTCTTAGCAAAAAGAGTAGGAGCTCCTCACGGCAAAGTACTCGGGCGTATAAACCCCCTGTCTAGCAACTCCTGCAGCTGTACCTTGAGTTCACGCAACTAAGCGGGTGCAAAACGATAGGATGGCATAGATATGGGAGCATCTCCGGGGACTAGATCAATAGAGAACTCTACCTCACGGCTCAGTAGGAACTCAAACAAATCATCAGGAATGGCATCCGGATAGTCACACACCACCAGAGGTAACTCTCCTCGAACCCCAACCTCCTTATCTAACATAAGAGCTGCAAAGAGGAAACCCAGGTTACCCTGGTTCCGCACAGCACTGGGCAAAGACATCAAACCCTCATCCCGATCTCCCATAAAATAGAAACAATCTCCGGATGGTGCACAAATCGTTACTCTCCGTCGATCGCAATCGATAAAAGCACGATAGGTGATCAGCCAATCTATCCCAAGGATGACATCGAACGCAGTCATGTCTAGAATGATAAGGTCAAACTCTAAACAATGATCAGAAACCTCCAATACACAGGATCTACAGATAAGACTCAATGTTAAACGCCCACTGACTGGAGTCTCTACACTCAAGGTACTACCCAACTAGTCCATTTGCAACCCTAATGCAGATGCGAAAGCAGAAGATATAAACAAATGTGATGCTTCAGTGTCGATAAGAACACTGGCCCATGATCTGAAGTCTAGAAGAGTACCTCTGATCATGGAGGTGGTAGCAGCAGCATCCAGCCCGATTGGTGTTCTGGAAGAACTGGGATCTGCAAGAACATATGCTCTGGCTTGTCCACTGTGGCCCTGAACTGTAGACTGTCCACCCGACTATACTGAAGCTCCTCCCTCTGTAAAACGGGACGTCTGAGCCCTAGGCTGTGAATGCATCTGTCTCCCCTGGCCTGATGGAACAGCTGGTGCTCCCGCTGTGCTCTGAATGCTCCCTCCTCTGGGGCAGTTCCTCCAGATGTGCCCAGACTGGCCACACTCAAAACATACCACAGGCTCCCTCTCCCGCGTCTATGACTGCAACTGCGACTGTGCCTGAACAGGCACTAGACTCTGGCACTCTTCTGCACGATGCTCTAGTCGTCTGCATCTATAACAAACAAGCTCTCTTTGATCAGATCGTCCCGTTGAGGCTATGGGAGTCGTGGATGCAGAAGACTGTGGCTGATACGACCCCACTGGATAGGAACTCGAACCAGATGTCCGTCGACGCTTGTTCCCCCGGTGCCCTTGATCTTGTGTGCGTCCCCCACCTGGCTGACCCCGACTGTCTCTATCTCTTTGTGTCTCATTCAGAGTGTCTTTCGCCTTCATGGCGGTCTCCACTAACTCTGTAAAAACTTGGATCCTGAATGCTGCCACTCTATCTCAGATAGCAAGCCTCAAACCCCTCTCAAATCACTTCGCACGGAACTCATCAGTATACACGATCTCCTGTGCAAATCTGGATAGGGTAGTAAACTCAGCCTCATACTCCACAACAGTTATCGTCCCCTGAGTCAGGAACAGGAAGTCCTCTCTGTAGCGATCCCTCGACGTCGCTGGAAAGTATTTCTCCATAAATACCATCGTGAATGCCTCCTAAGTGCCCGAAACTGTAGTCCGGGTGAACTTCCACCACAGATGCGCACTCCCCCTCAGCTGGAAAGCAACAAATGAAACCCACAAATCATCCTCCTCTATCTGTAGAGTATTAAGGATCTTGGTAACCATCTCTAGCCATTTTGTGGCAATCATGGGGTTAGGATCCCCAGAAAAGGTAGGAGGGTCCAGACAGTAAAACTCACGCATCGCGACCGTTGCCCTTGGCTCAGGTATGGTCTCTCTCCCCTAGAGGCCTCAACCAATTGCAGGATGGAGCCGACCATCTCACGTAATAGATCTCTATCAGTAGGTCCTTGGGGTGCATTAGCATCCCTAATTTCTGGGATTGAAACGTCCCTTCGGCCAGAACCATGGCCACGGCCTCGACCTCCACCCCGTCCTCCCCGCGTGGACATAACTCTGTACGAAAGCAACATAACAGGATAAGCATCCATGCATCATGACATCACAACTCACATACCGAGGAGAACAAACAAGGACTCATCCATCTGGATAACCCACTTAGATTCCTTGCTAGAAATCATGTCTGCGAAACGCGTCTCTAACATGGCTCCTAAGTTTGTTAATCCAAACGCCCAAAGGCAAGACTAATCAATCCTAAGGTCCAACCTCCATACCCACGTATACACAATCATCATGCTGAACAGACTATCATGTTTATGTTAGGAGAACGCTGTAACACATGCAATCAAGCACACATACATCCTCACAAGGTGATGTACCCTCTTTCCCATGGCTCATAGGTATTCAAACCCAGAGCTTTGATACCAAGTTGTAACGCCCCTACATCAGGGTCACGCGAAAGCCCACCAAAAGATAGTTTGAGAAAATAAGATTTGTAGTTGGAAAAACCACAACTCAAAAATATACATCATTTGGATAAAATTCCCACGGTTCAACTCTTATAAACTGAAAACATGCATCTCATACATGAATAAGCATATCGCCCAAAGGCGTACAAAATCAGCCATCACAGGCATTACATGTAAAAGTACATGTACAAACCAAAGGAAAAACTACAGCAAGTCTTCCACCACCTCTACAACTAGGTCAACTCCACATGCTCACCTGAAAAGGTTTTATAGTAAAATCCCACACTGTGAACCGAAACCCAATAGGAAAAGACAATAACACTGTAAAGTAGGCTATGCAATTATAAGCATACAGGCTCAACCACCTGAGCTAAAAAAGTCTTCCATCTCAAAACCACAAGTTTTCATCCTTCAAACTATGCATATCATCCTAACAGATATTATGCCACAGTTAAGGAAAAGCAGTAATAAAACAGTAATCTCCACTCAGGTCACACAGTTGAGGAGAGAGATGTAAATGAAATCCTATGTACCGACTCAGTCACACAGACAAAGGGAACAACTATAGACTCCTGCCCATTACCCTAGACCCAAGTCACACAGACTGGCTAGGTAATGACAAGTTCTATACGGAGTTACAACAACAACGCCATTAACGGAGGCAACCGACTCAATTTACGGGCATAAAACTCGAGGGTCCAGAGCACCCACACATCACCATTCACGGAGACAACCAACTCAATTTACGAGGATTAACCTAAAGGTACAGAGCACTTATGCTGCGCACATTTTCGGACTTTCACCGAGGAGCACTATAGGCCCACATACAACCACATACACAATGTGTTACGGTACATCTATGGATAACATTTAAAAATCCACAAAGCATTTATACAACGCATGTTTAAAATGATCCAATCCATCAACCATGGAGATCTAAAACCATTTCTAGCAAAACGTTTAAGAGTTGGGACTCAACCACGCGGGTTAGCTCCAAACCTCTAAAAAAACCACGTTTTTCACCATTTTCACAAAACACCTCGTTTTTAAACCTCCTTTTGAAAATTACGGATATCAAAATACCTATGTCATGAAATAAATCGAGAAAGGCATAAAAATCAACTTTTACCTAAAAACCAATGTTTAAACATGAAAATTACATTTGATGTATTTTCTACCCGTTAAAAACACGTATAATTACACAAATCACCCTTATATAGTAGTAGGGTCTAGAATCATACCTCAGAGAGTCAATAACTCAATGTCTCAAAACTGAACAGCATCAAAATGGGAATCCGTCCAGATGGATAAAAAGCCCTCAGCCCCGATAGCAAGGATCCATAAAGGATCGGACACAAAAACTCAGTTCAGTCGACTGAACCGAGCCCCTCAGTCGACCGAACAACTGGGCAGAGGGTTTTTCGATGTTTCCAAGGCAAAAATAGGTTTCTAAGGTCTAAATAAGCCTCTACCAAACCCCAAAAAGCATGTAACACATTTATACATGCTATTCTACAACTGTAAAGCATAAACCGTGCATCAATGCTACTCATATATGAAGAAAACACATCAAATATATAAATAACCTAAAAGATAAGGGTCAGGGTCTCACAGAAATGAATAATATATCTATATTACCATATAATAGAAAGTTTCCTTCTTTAATTGAACCAAACGTTTCTTTGGCACTTACGCTTGGGTCATATTAATTTAAAAAAGATAAATAGATTAAGAGCAGATGAACCTTTGAGTTCATTGAAAATGGAGACACATTCAGTTTGTGAATCTTGCTTATCGGGTAAGATGACCAAGAGGCCCTTTTCGGCCAAAGGCTATAGAGCTAAAGAATCATTGGAGCTGGTTCATTCTGACGTATGTGATCCAATGACAATCTGAGCTAGAGGTGGCTTTGAGTACTTCATCAATTTTATTGATGACTACTCATGGTATGGATACATTTATTTGATGCACCATAAGCCTGAATGCTTTGAGAAATTCAAAGAATTCAAGGCATAGGTAGAGAAGCGTCTGGGTAAAAATATCAAATCACTATGATCCAACCACGGTGGGGAATACCTCTTTGGAGAATTTAAGGACTACTTGTTATCAGAGAAGATTACATCCCAGTTGACTACACTTGGCACTCCATAGCTGAATGGTGTAGTAGAAAGAAGGAATAAGACACTTATGGAGATAGTAAGGACATTGATGAGTTATTCAGGTTTATCCAATTTGTTTTGGGTTATCCCAAGAGAACGAAGGGTGGTCTATTTTGTAACCCTAAGGATCAGAAGGTCATTGTTAGCACCAAAGTTCGATTCTTGGAAGAGAATTATATTATGGATCGCAGGCCTAATAGTAAAATTATTCTGGAGAAACTGAGAGAAAATACTAGTAGAACGAAAGAAAAATCACAAGTCACTGATATTCTATTATCTCGCCGCAGTGAGAGGATTACCTAGACAGGAGAAAATCAAGAACAGGGTGCTAATGCACAGGGTTCAGATTCTGCACAACCTATTACTGCTAGTACATAGACACAGGTAGTGCCTCATTGTACTGGGAGGGTTGCTCATCAACCTAATCGGTATATGTTCTTGGGAGAGTCGTACGATAAGATCCCAACAGAACTGGATATAGAGCCCTGTAACTATATTGAAGCACTACAAGACAAAGATGTAGATCTTTGGCAAAGGGCTATGAAGAATCTATGTATTCCAATTAGGTCTGGGAACTTGTAGAACCACCCGAAGGGATAAAACACATTGGATGCAAGTGGATTTACAAGAGAAAGAGATGAGTAGACAGAAAGGTTGAAACCTTCAAAGCTAGGCTTGTTGCTGAAGGGTTCACTTAGAAAGAAGGGATCGACTATAAGGAAACCTTTTCACCGGTAGCAATGCTTAAGTCTATCCAGATTCTCTTATCCTTTACCTCTTATTTCGATTACGAAATCCAGCAAATGGACGTCAAGACAGCTTTAGTTAACGGAAGTCTTGACGTGTGTATCTTTACGATATTACTAGATGAATTCATTGCAAAGGGCCAGGAACATATGTTGTGTAAGCTTAAGAGATCCATTTATGAACTTAAGCAGGTATCGAGGTCTTGGAACACTCGATTTGATCAAGCCATTAAGTCTTATAGTTTTGATCAATGTCCGGATGAGTACTGTGCGTACAAAAAGCGTGACAAAAGCCTGGTGATCTTCCTAGTACTTTATGTATATGATATCTTGCTCATCGAAAATGATGTGGGGGCATTATCTACAGTTAAAGTATGATTATCTGGGCAGTTTGATATGAAGGACTTGAGAGAAGCTAGTCACATTCTTGGGATCAAGCTTGTGCGAGATAGGAAACAAAGGATGTTGAGCTTATCACAAGCAAAGTATATCGATGATATACTTGCTCGTTTTAGCATGCAGGATTCCAAGAAAGGGTTTCTCCCTTTCAGGTATGGAATCACTTTATCCAAAGATTAGTGTCTTAAGACACCTGATTAGATAGAGAAGATGAAGATGGTTTCTTATGCTTTGACAGTAGGAAGCCTCATGTACGCTATGTTTTACACTAGACCCGATATCTACTTTGTCGTTGGTATGGTTAGCAGAAACTAGTCTAATCTAGGGCATGAGTATTGGACTGCGGTAAAGAATAAAATCAAATTCCTGAAAATGACTAAGAATTATATGTTGGTTTACCAGGTAGACAGTCTAGTACCTTTGGGATACATAGACTCAGTTTTCTATTCAGACATAGAGCTTACATCAGGAAACAACCTTACAGATCCTTTACAAAGAGCTTACCTACTAAAACTTTTGATAGTCATGTAGAGGGCATGTGAGTCAGATGTATGACAGCATGGTTTCGAGTATAAGTGCAAGATTATTAGGGTTGGTATACTGAAAACCATGTTTTTAGTATTTTATTTTATTTTAATAAAATTAATTTTTCATTTTATGATAATCTTTATGAGCAATGTATGCATATCATTTCTTTGTTATGCACAAATATCTAATATTCTGTATAGTATTTAATCTGGTGTGTAGAGTACGTCTTACACCCAAAAGATCAGATTTTATGTTCTTGCAGAATATAAGTATTATATTCATAGTTTAGATGAAAATAGACATACCATCGGTATGACTGTGGCACAGAGTTCTAGTAGACCTGTCTTGGATACGGGGAACAGATAATAGCGTCGTCTATTATTTCAACTCTCTGTGCTGGTACATTTTGTGTTTATTGAACGGGACATTTGGGGTAATTAATTTTATACTGACTATATAAATTAATTCACACCTTAAGGTTATTATGAATAGTGCTTATCCTCTTAATCCTAAAATAATTATTGATTTGCATATATTTAATATTCATTGTTTTGATTCATTAGAAAATGCGATCTTATATGGGTTTATATTCTCGGTGAGTTGGATAACAGCATTATTTATATGGCAAATACTAATTATTGACGAAATTCACGTCCCGAAAGATCGAGATTGACGATATGCCCTTATGGATGCTTTTAAGTTTTGACCAGGCCAAACCCTACAGGTAGATTTGATTATTCGGCGATCAAATAAATTAAGCTGAAGGGCTTAAGGAATATCAAGATGCCGATTAAATTAAATTATCAGTAATTAAATTTAATTGGCAGGTATCGAAAATCTTAACGTGGGAAGAAATAGTAAGCATTTAATAACAGGAGCTCAATACAAAAAGGTCTCGAGATTATGGGTCAGAGTGCAATTATAGTTCTTTAGTGGTGTGAATTGTAATTTAGAATTTTATAAAAATTGTAGAAATCACTGCGTCTTTCCATAATTGCAGAAACTGTTGATAGGTATCTGTGTTCCACTGGAAGTCTTACTCATAAGTACTCCTTAGGTCCATACTGTAACCCTATATACAAGCGAGTAGGCTGAACCAGTTTTATATGATTGATATATTATATTTTATCTCTCAAGACTAAATATATCTAGGTTCTACCGGTACGAGTTCTCGATAGTCCGTAATCCACACTACGTTCGAGGATCGCATACAGGAATACGGTAGACGATCTGATAGGAGTTTCAACTCGGGATCAAATCATATTTGAAGAATAGATCGATAAAAGGTATTCTTCTAAATTAACATTGATTGCACGGATTTTATTTAGGTTATTCAATGTCAAAAATTTTATTTGGAGCCCATTTCGGCATTTACCCGTCCAGTTAATTTTTTACCGAAAATTGTTTACGAAAACAATAATCTTGGCAGTATTGCCTCCAACAAATTGGTATCAGAGCTATTTTATTTTTTGTTTACGGTTTATCAAGGTCGGGTAGATTTAGAACTGTTGCTAACTTTGTTTTGCAAGTATTCTAAATCTCAATTTTATGATCATTCTTTATTTTCATGTTAGATTGAATGCATGACTGATTATTTAATTTAATTATTTTTAACAACGAGGGTTGATCGTGGTAGATTGATTGTGAACTTTACAGAGGCATATGATAAATGTACAAATAATTTTTATTCGATTTCTGGTTTTTTTTTTATGAAATCAAAATAAAATTAAAAAATAAAAAGAATGAAGAACAAGGTAAAGAAACAGCCATACGAGGCCCTGAGTGCTGCGTTAACCTTATTTTTTTCAAAGATAAAAAAAAGGTGGGGCGGCATTGAAGCAGCAAGCTGCTGCGTTTTTTTGAACAACAACAAAATAAAAAAAAAAGGGATTGGGAAGCAGCCAAACGAGACCCTGGCAGCTGCACTTTGGGGCATAGCTATTTTTCGAAAAACCCGAGCCAAACAGGGCGCTGTTGTCCAAACAACAGTTTTTCGAATAGCAGCAGTTTTTGCAGTAAAAGGGCTGTTTTGGATGCCAAGAAAATAAGCTGTTTAAAGCGCCAAATATGGTGCGATTCCTCAGCCCAGCAGGTGAAGCAGGCGCAGTAGTTTCCAAAAGCGCTAGCTTCCAAATGAAAACGATGCTGTGTGATCTGGGCAGTGGTGCAACCGAAGCTTCAGTAATCCAAGCTGCTGCAGCTTTCCAAACTCACTGTGGCACAATTCATTAGCGCAGTTTTTCCCAAACAGCAGGCACTATTTTCGAAGCGCCAAACAGCAAACTGCCGGTTCTCCAAGCAAAACAGCTGTGGATTCAAAGCCAGTTTCCAATCGCAAACAGTGCTGCAGTTTTTCCCAAACAAAATAGCAGTGTTTCTTCAAATGCATGGAAACTGTTTCGGTGGAAATTCTAGGCTGTTTGGTGATTTGTAATTATCCAGTAACTAGTTGTAGTGGAATTATGCGGCAATTGACAGACTTGCAGCTTATCTTTCAAAACAGGAAACTGAAACTCTTTAGAGTTTCAATTCGATCATAAAATCGAGATATTTATATTTATCTTGCATTTAATTTATTTTTTATATTAACTGCGTGTATGATAAATATTAATTTTATTTATCCAATTAATTTAATTAATTTTAATATTAATTTTAATTAAAATATTTTGTAATGAAAAATAAAATTAAGTATTTTTAATTAATTAATTTTAATTAAATGGAAAAATTTTAGATATTTTATTTTTTACAAAATATCACGTTTAAAAATGTTTTTTTTTAAATCATATAACTTGAAAAAATGTGAGAATTAATTCTGAATTTTTGAATTAATTAATTAAAAAAATATTTAATCGAAATAAATTATTATTTTTTAAAAAATTTGAAACAAAAAATAAAATAAATAAATGCCTTTAATCACTACCTTGGCTGAAAAGCTACAGGAAAAATCATACATTTATTAAATTCTATTTGTTACGTATTTAAACACGAAAAGAGAGTTTGATAAACCCGATTATTTGGAATCGTGTACACGAAAAGATATTTGATTCTTTCAGATCGTGTGACTTTTGAAATTAATAAATTAATTTTAATTAAACGAATTTTTATAACCCTAAAAAATATTTTAAAAATCTAAGTGGGAGAGAGAATTTATTAACAGATAAATTTCGCGGTCTCCATCACCAGTTTGTAGGCGATGCAATTAAATCCTACGTGTTGGCAGTAAGGCCTTCCTCCCCATCTGACAGATTAATTGTGGTATCGCCAGTACAAACTTTTTTTAGGAATAATTCTAGATAATTGTTAGTGTGGATCACTTCTCTATCTGAAGGGTTCATTACGAAGTGATTAATTTGGGATTATGTGATGGCTAACATTTAACTATATATAATAGTATTCTCTCTATCTAAGTCACTGCTATTATATACTGGATTAAAACTATGTCAGCTATGTCATTGGAAGTGGATGAACTTTCAGTCTGTGAATCTTGCTTAGAGGGTAAGATGACCAAGAGACCCTTTTCGGCCAAAGGTTACAGAGCTAAAGAACCGTTGGAGCTGGTTCATTATGATGTATGTGGTCCTATGACAATTCGGGCTAGAGGTGGATTTTAAGTACTTCGTCAGTTTCATTGATGACTACTCAAGGAATAGATACATTTACTTAATGCATCGTAAGTTTGAATGCTTTGAGAAATTCAAAGAATTCAAGGCGGAGGCAAAGAAGCGTCTGGGTAAAGTATCAAATCACTACGATCCAACCATGATGGGGAATACCTCTTTAGAGAGTTTAAGGTCAACTTGTCGTCGGAGAGAATTACATCCCAGTTGACAGCACCTGGCCCTCCACAGCAGAATTGTGTAGTAAAAAAAACGAATAGGACTCTTATAGAGATGGTAAGGTCAATGATGAGTTATTCAGGATTACTTGATTCTTTTTAGGACATCCTAAGGAAATGAAGGGTGGTCTATTTTATAATCCTAAGGATCAGAAGGTTATTGTTAGCACCAATACTCTATTCTTGGAAGAGGATTATACTACAGATCACAGGCTCAATAGTAAAATTCTTCGGGAGGAACTGATAGAAAATACTAGTGCAACGGAAGAGGAACCACAAGTCACTGATATTCCATTATCTCGTCGTAGTGAGAGGATTATCGAGACAGGTGCAAATCAAGAACAGGGTGCTAATGCACAGGGTTCAGATTCTGCATAGCCTATTACTGCTAGTACACAGACACAGGTAGTGCCTCATCGTACTGGAAGGGTTGTTCATCAACTTAATCGGTATATGTTCTTGGGAGAGTCGTGTGACAAGATCCCAATAGAACTGGATACAGAGCTCTGTAAGTATAATGAAGCACTACATGATAAAGATGCAGATATTTGGCAAAGGGCTATGAATTCAGAGATAGAATCTATGTATTCCAATCAGGTCTGAAAACTTGTTGAACCACCTGAAGGGATAAAATCCATTGGATGCAAGTGAATTTACAAGAGGAAGAGATGAGTAGACGGGATGGTTAAAACCTTCAAAACTAGGCTTGTTACTAAATGGTTCACTTAGAAAGATGGGATCAACTATGAGAAAACCTTTTCGCCAGTGGCAATGCTTAAGTCTATCCAGATTCTCTTATCCTTTACCGCTCATTTTGATTAAGAAATCTGGCAAATGGACTTCAAGACAGCTATAGCTAACGGAAGTCTTGACGAGTGTATCTATACGATATAACTAGACGAATTCATTACAAAGGGCCAGGAACAAATGTTGTGTAAGCTTAAGTGATCCATTTATGGACTTAAGCAGGCATCGAGGTCTTAGAACACTCGATTTGATCAAGCCACTAAGTCCTATGGTTTTGGTCACAGTCCGGATGAGTACGGTGCATACAAGAAGCGTGACAGAAGCTTGGTGATCTTCCTAGTACTTTATGTATACGATATCTTGCTCATCGAAAATGATGTAGGGGCATTATCTACAGTTAAAGTAAGGTTATCTAGGTAGTTCGATATGAAGGACTTGGGAGAAGCCATTCACATCCTTAGGATCAGGCTAGTGCGAGATCAGAAATAAAGGATGTTGGGCTTATCACAAGTAAAATATATCGATGAAAATCCTTGCTCATTTTAGCATGTTGGATTCTAAGAAAAGGATTTCTCCCATTCAGGCATGGAATCACGCTATCCAAGGATCAGTGTTCTAAGACACCCGATGAGATAAAGAAGATGTAGGCGGTCCCTTATGCTTCGGTAGTAGGAAGCCTCTTGTATGCTATGCTTTGTACTAGACCCGATATCTACTTTGCTGTTGGCATGGTTAGCAGATATCAGTCTAATCTAGTGCATGAGTATTAGATTGCGGTAAAGAATATATAATCAAGTACCTGAAAAGGACTAAAAATTATATGTTGGTTTACCAGGCAGACAGTCTAGTACCTTTGGAATGCATAAGCTCAGATTTCTAGTCTGACATAGAGTTTACATCAAGAGACAACCTTGCAGATCCTTTACAAAGGGCTTAACGACTAAGACTTTTGATAGTCATGTAGTAGGCATATGAGTCAGATGTATGGCAGCATGGTTTCGAGTATAAGTGCGAGATTATTAGGGTTGGTATACTAAAAATCATATTTTTTGTATTTAATTTTATTTTAATAAAATTAATTTTCTATTTTATGAGAATCTTTATGAGCAATATATGCATATCATTTTTTTGTTATGCATAGATATCTAATATTCTGTATAGTATTTAATCTGGTGTGTAGAGTATGGCTTACACCCAAAAGATCAGATTTTATGTTCTTACAGAATATAAGTTTTATGTTCACAGTTTAAATGAAAATGGGCATACCATCGGTACGCCTGTGGTACAGAGTTTTAGTAGGCCTGTCTTGGATACAGGGAACAGATAATAGCGTCGTCTATTATTCTAACTCTCTATACCTGTACACTTTGTGTGTATTGAACGGGACATTTTGGGTAATTAATTTTGTACTGACTATATAAATTAATTCACACCCCAGAGTTATTATGAATAGTGCTTATCCACTTAATCCTAAAATAATTATTGATTTACATATATTTAATATTTACTGTTTTGATTCATTAGAGGGTGCAATCTTTTATGGGTTTATATTCCCGGTGAGTTGGATAGCGGCATTATTTATATGACAAATTTTATTTATTAACGAAATCTACGTCCTGAAAGATCGGGATTGACGATACCCCCTTATGGATGCTTATATGTTTTGACCAGGCCAAACCCTACAGGTGGATTTGATTATCCGGTGGTCAAATATGTTAAGCGGAAGGGCTTAAGAAAATATCAAGATGCCGATTAAATTAAATTATCGGTAATTAAATTCAATTGGCGGATATCCAAAATTTTAACGTAGGGAGAAATGGTTAGCATTTAATAAAAGGAGCTCAATACAAGAAGGTCTTGAGATTATGAGTTAGAGTGAAATTATAGTTCTTTAGTGGTGTGAACTGTAATTTAGTATTTTATGAAAATTACAAATATTGCTGCGTCTTTCCATAATTGCAGTAACTGCTGGTAGGTATCTGTGATCCACTGGAAGTCTTACTCATAATTACTCCTCAGGTCCCTGCTGTAGCCCTATATATATGCGGGTAAGCTGAATCAGTTTTATATGATTGATATATTATATTTTATCTCTCAAGACTAAATATATCTGGGTTCTGCCGGTACGAGTTCTCTATAGTCCGTAGCCCACACTACGTTCGAAGATCGCATACAGTAATACGGTAGAAAATTTGATAGAAGTTTCAACTCGGAATCAAATCGTAGTTGAAGAATAGATCGATAAAAGGTATTCTTCTAAATTAACTTTGAATGCATGGGTTTTATTTTGATCGTTCAATGTGAAATGTTTTATCTGCAGCCCATTTCGGCGTTTGCCCGTCCAGTTATTTTTTTACGAAAAATCGTCTACAAAAATAATTATCTTGGCAGTATTGCCGCCAACAAATTTGTATTAGAGCCATTTTATTTTTTGTTTACAGTTTATCGGGGCCAGATAGATTTAGAACTGTTGCTAACTTTATTTTGTAGGCATTCTAAATCCCAATTTTATGATCATCCTTTATTTCATATTTGATTGAATGCGTGGATGATGATTTACTTTAATTATTTTTAACCACGAGGGTTGATCGTGGCAGATTGATTGTGAACTCTACGGAGGCATATGATCAATGTAAAAATAATTTTTTTTTGATTCCTAATTTTTTTATATTTTATGAAATCAAAATAAAATAAAAAAATAAAAAGAATGAAGAATAAGGTGAAGAAACAGCCAAATGAGGCCATGAGTGCTGTGGTAACCTTGTTTTTTTGAAAGATAAAAAAAAGGTGGGGCGGCATTGAAGCAGCAAGTTGCTGCATTTTTTTGAAGAATAACAAAAGAAAAAAAAGGGAACGCGAAGTAGCCAAATGAGGCCCTGGCAGCGGCACTGTGGCGCATAGCCGTTTTTCCAAAAAGCCGAGCCAAACGAGGCGCTGTTGTCTAAACAACAGTTTTTCGAATAGCAGCAGTTTCCGTAGTAAAAGGGCTATTTTGGATCCCAAGCAAATAAGCTATGCAAATAAGCTGTTTAAAGCGCCAAACATGGCGTGATTCCTCAGCGCAGTAAGCGAAGCAGGCGCACCAGTTTCCAAAAGCGCATGCTTCCAAATTAAAACAATGTTGTGTGATCTGGGTAGTGGTGCAACCGAAGCTTCAGTAATCCAAACTGTTGCAGCTTTCCAAACACACTGTGGCACAATTCATTAGTGCAGTTTTTCCCAAACAGCAGGCGCTATTTTCAAAGCGCCAAACAGCAAGTCGCCGGTTCTCCAAGCAAAATAGCTTCGGATTCAAAGCCAGTTTCCAATGGCAAACAGTGCTGCAGTTTTTCCCAAACAAAATTGCAGTGTTTCTTCACATGCATGGAAACTATTTCGGTGGAAATTCTAGACTGTTTGGTGATTTGTAATTATCTAGTAACTAGTTGTAATAGAATTATGCAGCAACTGAAAAACTTGCAGTTTATCTTTCAAAACAGAAAACTGAAACTCTTTAGAATTTCAATTCGATCATAAAATCGAGAAATTTATATTTATCTTCAATTTAATTTATTTTTTATATTAACTGCGTGTATGATAAATATTAGTTTAATTTATCCTGTTAATTTAATTAATTTTAATATCATATTTTAATTAAAATATTTTGTAATGAAAATAAAATAAATTTTTTTTAATTAATTAATTTTGATTAAATGGAAAAATTTTAGATATTTTATTTTTTACAAAATATCACGTTTAAAAATATTTTTTTTAAATCAAATAACTTGAAAAAATGTGAGAATTAATTCTGAATTTTTGAATTAATTAAATAAAAAAATATTTAATCGAAATAAATTATTATTTTTTAAAAAATTTGAAACAAAAAATAAAATAAATAAATGCCTTTAATTACTACCTTAGCTGAAAAACTACAGAAAAAATCATGCATTCATTAAATTCTATTTGTTACGTATTTAAACACGAAAAGAGGGTTTGATAAACCTGATTATTTGGAATTGTGTACACGAAAAGATATTTAATTCTTTCAGATCGTGTGACTTTTGAAATTAATAAATTAATTTTAATTAAACGAATTTTATAACCCTAAAAAATATTTTAAAAATCTAAGTGGGAGAGAGAATTTATTAACAAATAAATCTCACGGTCTCCATCACCAGTTTGTAGGCAATGCAATTAAATCCTATGTGTTGGCAGTAAGGCCTCCTCCCCATAGGACAGATTAATTATGGTATCACTACTACAAATCTTCTTAAGGGATAATTCTGGATAATTGTTAGTTTGAATTACTTCTCCATCTGAAGGGTTCATTGCGAAGTAATTAATTTGGGATTAGGTGATGGTTAACACTTAACTGTATATAATAGTATTCTCT
>JAULJZ010001281.1:0-17203 GCA_032270985.1 Heliamphora pulchella
CTTCCTCTTCTTCTGAGAGATGCATGAACGTGCCATTCCATTATGGAGGGTTATCCCCTGAAATCAATAGCCACTCAAGCTGTTGGTTTCCAGGCTTCAATTGCAATTGAATGGCCAATTCAATTGTAATTGCCCAGCTACTGAAATCTGGATTTCCATGGCCAATGAAATTCACAGATTCCAACACTAGGTTCCTTGGGTCCCGGGATCCCAAGTCCCATATTCCGAGGTCTCGAGGGTCCTAAGGTCTAAGGGTTCCAAGATCCTATGAGTTCGAGGTTACCAAGGTCTCGGGGTCCCAAGAGTCAAAGGTCTTGAGAATTCGGAAGTTCGAGGGTTCGAGGTATGTGTGTGTGTGTGTATAACTTGAGTAAAGTGACTAATAATGTTGCCCAAAATTCTTAAGCCTAAATTACTAGTGGTAACACATAAGTATTGTATATGTTAGATTTAATTTCTATCTTATACCAATGTAGGGTAAGGTATCACAATATCTTTTACTGAAATACGCGACGACCTCGGCGTATGCCTTAGTTCTTTTCCTGTTTAGGATGTGGGTAGCAGTCTATTAGTAGATACAAAGCAGCCCATTAGTGTGCACGAGGTATGTGCAACCTCGGGGCCTTTACTCATCTCCATAACTTTTACTCTTTTTCAAAAACTCTACTTCTCTATTCACACCTCCGTGAAACCCAACATGAGACTATTGTTGACTCTTTGTAATGACCCAAGTAGACCACTGATCGAATAACTTAACTAAAAAATTTAATAATGCGATTCAAATTGCTTAAATCAAAGTTATTAGTAGTAACTCATAAATTTTTTATATATCAAATTTAATTTCTATCTTCAACTAATGTGGAATAAAGTATTACAAATAGGACCTAGGGGTCCATGCTGTGAGTTAACTCACAGCAGATAGTGTTGTGGCTTTAAATATATTTTATTTGGGATATCACAATTTAATCAAAATCGTTTATTATGTTAGAATTATTGAATAATTAATCTCTGTAAAAAAATCAACTCAATCGAACATTATTAGCCATATGATTCGGATAAATTTGTTTCACGGTGTAGTCTCCAAATATTATAAGCTAATTAATTTTTTTGCAAAACAAACCTACTTTGATTACTTAGATAATGATATCCGATTGAGGTAATCTTTCACAAAAATTACCTACTCGATGATTTCAATATAATAAATGATTTTGATTAAATTTTAAAATTTTAAATAAAATATATTTAAAGTCACAGCACTTTTGCTGTGAGCTACCTCACAACAGGGACCCTCTTTCCCTCAAATAATCTATTGTTTTCTGTGTTATTATTCAAGTGAAGTTAAATTTAGTAACGTGTAAAAATACTTTTTGTGGGAATACAAAATAAATAAAGCAATTACACCCAGTCAAACACCCCCTATGGGTGACAAGACATGAATAGGGAGGGTCATATATATACATATATATATATATATATATATATATCTCTCTCTCTCTCCTATATACAATGGCCATCAACCAAAGCAAAAGTATGAACTACTATCCCTTTATCTTTCTACTTATTTTCTCTCTAAAGACACATCTGACTTAAGCATTAGAGGGCTTCCCGTCGGTCACGGCCGGAGAATTTGTTTTGTAGGTACCCCGCCATAGAAATACCGGAGGGTTCGTTCGTTTTCATCCTCATCAGATTCTTTATCATTACTCAGAGAATAAGAAATGGTAGCCAAATAGAGTTGTTTATGGCTCTGAATAGAAATAATTCAATCCAACTTGATTTATTCCGGTGCCAAACATGGCCTGAAAGCAAACTTCCATGAGAACTCACAAGGTTTATAACGTATTTTATAATAAAATTGAAATCCTAAATCAGTAGAAATCAATGACTAGGGCAGATTCTTAATCACCAAACACGAATTAATTAGAAAAAAAATTACCCAAACGAATAATAAAAATGACAAATTAGAGTTAAAACCAAATTAATTTACAAATCACAGAGATTCTAGGTCAAAACAGAATCATCTTGACAAAAAATAAATGACAAAACTTTCCTGAAAACAGTAAAATCTTAAGATGGAAACCTCGAAATGAATCTTTCAACCTTGTTCTATCAAAAAGGTGAATTAGTCCTTGCCAATCTCTTTCTCTCTTCATAAAAAAAAATAAAAAAAATAAAAAAAAACTCTTTTCTCTCTCATTTTGAAAATTAATTATTGAATAATTCCGAAGCACAACGAGCCATTTTTTGGGTATTGCTCATATTTAATAATGTAGCAAAAAACACTCTAAGTGAAACAATGTGGGGCCACCCTTATTGAATAGATAAGAGATAAGAATAACTCATTTAATGTGTATCACCTATTTTTATTTGTAAAAAACACCACGTGTCATTTCCTACATAATACTCTAAGAACATTTAATAAATTGTCCATTTTGAAAGGAAGGGCAAAAGAACAAAGAGAATGAAAGAAAACATTCATAACAAGTAGGTCCCTCACCTTTATAGCTAGCGATTTGGAGAAATTATTCTATGTTCACGTAATATTATTGGGCATTTAGCGAAATGCCCTATTTTTTAAACTTATTTAAAGTTAAGTCTTATTTTAAAAATTATATCCTAGTAAGTTCTATTTCAATATAAAATTTCTAAATTATCCTCAATTAGAAGAGTTTATTAGTATAGGTCCTATTTTTACTACTTCTTTAAGAATAAGTCCTATTAAAAAGTTAACCATTCCATTAGGTTCTAATTTTAAATTAATTATTTATATATATACTATTTAATTCTTTCTTTAAATAGATTGAGATGTAGGGAATAAAAAAGAGAGGAAATATTGGAAGAGGGACATAGAAAAAAAAGATAGAGATAATATAAAATTAAAGAAGAGAGATATTGTTAGAGAGAACACCAGAGATATAGAGAAGAGGGAGAACGTAGGGAGAAGAAAGAGAGGGAAAAAATAGAAGAGAATATTTAGTTCGCATTCTAAGATTTTGTAAATCACATAACTTTCTGTTATATATTTATTTTTAATAATATTTATATATTTAAGATTTTCTCATTAAAATTTATAAAGCAAAATCTATATTGAATAGAATAATTTGTTTAAGAACGAAGCCTGAAGTTGCAACTCATGTCTGAGTCTAGGCCCATAGACCCTCGGTTGGTCCTAGGTCTCCCCCTAAAAAAATCAGTCCAACTTGCCTCGAACTACGATAAGAATCCAATAAGTTTTGGAGGGCTTGGGCCCCATCTAAAGCATGGCATGCCATGTTGGGTCAAAATTACACTCCTAATAACAACCCTCACCTCAAATTCTTGTCAAGGTCATAGCTCAAGAAAAGTATTCTTTTTTATTTTTACTCATTTTTTTAGAAAAAATTGCACTAATACCCCTTATACTATGTTGGTGTATCATTTTACCCTCTTGAACTAAAGAAGCGTACAAAACAACTACTTTAACTATTCAATAGTATTACTTTAATTATCTCCGTTAATATTCCGTCTTCCAAGTTAACGAAAAATAGAGAACCGGAGTTTCTGTCATTCAAGCGGAATGGGTTGGAGTGATACTATTGAATAGTTAGGGAGGTCTATTTGCTACGCTTGTTTAGTTCAAATAGTCTATTTGTACGCTTATTTGACAGAATGCTAACGAAAAAGATTAAAGTGATACCAATCAATAGTTAAGGAATCGTTTCGTACGCTTCTTTTGTTTAGGAGAATAAAGCGATGCACGATTATAGTATAAGGGGTATTTGTATAATTTTTTCTTTTTTTATTGTTTTGCGCACGTTTAGGATTAACATTTAAATATTTTATGAATTTTATCGATTTTTGTCCATGACCTATATGAGCATGTTTTAAGTTTCTTAGCCCAAAAAGTCGTTTTTATCCTAAAAACTTTAGTGTCTTGGGTTTTCAAACCTATCCTGCATTATATTTAGGAAAAACACTTACCTTTGAACAAATCAAACTTGCACCCGAGCACTTTCTTAATTAGTTAAAATAGGCAAAAAAAAATTGAATTATTTCTTGCTTGTTAGTAGACAAGTAAGAAATGATAAAAACCTATAAATTATAATCGCTCATCCCGAATAATACTATTCCCACATTTTGGTCCATCAACCAAGCATGCCTTTCAAGAAGTATTCAAGAGGAGCTATGAAAACATTCTATTGATACATTTTTTCTTTTTTTCTTTTTTAACAGCAAACAAAAGCTCGATTTCACGCTCAAATGATTACATGAAACGCAAACAAAAGAAAACAAAGTATTTCGAGTGAACTGACTCTAAATTAAGGTCAGTTCAGCCAAAATGCTCGAAACAAGGCAGGTTGGTGAGACACCAAACTGCATAATGAGAAAAAAACAGCAGATTACATTCACCACATTTATTTCCTCCTCAAATTCTTTCTTTTTTTTGCCTAAACTAATGGTCCTGACCTCCTTGAGATTGAAAATAATTTGCTCGGTTGAGATGTCCTTCAACTCCAACTTCGTCTTAACCCAAAACGCCATCCAAAGCTTGATCAGGTCTATATATACATAAGACCTTCCCAATCAGTCTTTAGAGTTCATGGATTTTGTTCCTTTCTAGCCAAATACACACATCCAACACAAAGTTAAAACTCTTCATACCTTAATGCATGGGTACTAGCTAGATGGCATTGGAGTAAGTGAAATTGATAATAAGAGAAAATTCTAGACGAAAAAGAAGAAAAACAAATATTCCTCATGAGTCATGACCTCAAATTCATAGGGAATGTGAAAATTTTAATTATATTTGAAAAAAAAAATTAATGAGACCAATTGAAGTTTAATAATGAAATGATCAAATTTTATTTATATAACTGTTTATTTAAATTATAAATGTTTAAAATAGTAAACCAAACGAACCTTATAAAATGAACAATTAAAATCATAAAAACATATTCAAGATCCAAACTCTAAAACAACTCATAGTGTGGTGTGTCTTCAATGCATGGCACATCCTTAGCAATTATATTTGTGTTAGAGAGCACCCATCCATTTGATGTGCGACAAATCTTGTATATAATATAATATATAACATTAATATTATATTAAAACACAGCCTCTCCCTCTCTTCTTCTCTTTCTATTTCTCAGCCTAAAAACTAGGGTTTTTTTTTTTTTTGACTTGAAAGAAGAAAGTAGTGTTGGTAACTTTCTTCTGATCGATCATTATAAATATAGTATGTATCTAATACTGGAGATGTTTGGCAAAATTTTTTATTATAATTTTTCTTTTAATGCTACTAATTTTAATTATAAGTTATAATTTATTCTAAATATTTATAATTTCTGCTATAAATTATAACTATTTTTTTTATTTCAACTACAAGTTACAATATTACAAAACACTCATAACTTTTGCTACAAGGTGTAATTTATAAATTACTAATTTCAACAATGCTAAACATTACCATTATATATATATATATATATATATATATATATATGTATATAGAGAGAGAGAGAGAGAGAGAGAGAGTGTGTCAAAGTAAAAGGGACAGATCAAGGAGGGAGGGTGGCATGATAGGAGCTGATCAAGCTTCCATGTACAGGTCTAGAAAAGGCTGCAAAGAAGAGAGAAAATAAAATATAAAAAATATAAAAATATAAAAAATAAAAAGAAATAAAGTTTCTTGTTTTGAAAATAAGTAAAAAAATAGTGGGCGATGAAAAGAAAAGGAAAGGAAAGTGAAAGGCAATATTAAAAATAGAAAAGTTTTTATCGTGTATAGTGTTGGAAGGAACAAGTGTGGGAATCATTGTGTCAGAATAATATGGGTTTGGGTCTGTGACATGCTGTGAGTGCCCCCCCCCCCCCAACTTCAGCCATCTAATAAAATAAATTAACAAATTTATCTGTTTTTTACTAATTTAAATTTAAATTAATAAAAAATAATTTCGATCATTTATCTTATAAAGTAGATGAATAAATTTATTTTTGAACCGAGGCCAAGCAGGCATAGCTTATGCTTTCTATTGAGGATATAAATACTAAAATTATTCATCTCTTTTAACAGTTTAAACTAATTTTTAAATGAGTTGGTGATTAATAATCTAATATGGTATCAAAATAGACACAATAGATAATGCATTCAAGTCTCACTGTCTATCAAATATTTTTTTTTTTAAAAGTTGCGATTGTTTGGTTGATTTACGAGAGTGAGTCAAATCACGCATGAATGGGCGTGTTGAAATATAAGTACTAAAGCTATTACTCGTTTTAATAGTTTAAGGTTTTAGATACGTTGGTGATTAATAATATAACATTTTGAACACCTATTTTTTAACAAAATTTAAAATTTTTTTATACTATATATTTGACCTCTATAGTTAACATCAAATAAAAAATTAGAATTGAATATTTTAAAAACAAATGTGTCCAACTCAATTGTAAGTCCAAATTAAAAGATTCAATAAAATTGAACTGGGTGATCCAACCTAAGATTTTAAAAGCTATTAACCTTAAATTAAGATAAAAAGAAAGAAAATATTCTAAATATGATTATTTCATGCCTCATGAAAATGTATTTTTTGAGACTGAATTTAAAAAAAAGGCAAAGACGTAGAATTACCAGTTCAATCTTTAGTTGGAACTCTTAATAATTTTTAGTGGCAAAAATGGAACAAAGAATTCAAGACTAGAAAGTTCAAGTTCAGTTTATTTCATTTACTTAAATCTTTTTGAAGTTGTATATTTTAATTTGAAAAAATATATGGAGCCCATCTTTGAGGTTTGTTTTGTGTCAAACAAAGCTTAGGAGTAATTATTCAGTAGTTTCGGAAAATTATGTGGTATTATTTATATTATGTTTTTATTTAATTTTGTAATTAAAAATACTTTGAGTACAATAGTGATGACCTACCCTTATTGAATAGGTTACAGACAAATACCGGAAACTTGCTTCTATTTGGTCTAGTTTTTTTTGAAAGTTTTTTTTTCTTAAAAGTCACTTAAAAAATGTTTATTTATTTGACCTTCACTGTAATCAATTAACTTTTTTTTACATATATTTTTTTGTCAAAAAACCTAGCTGAAAAAAAATTAGGCCAAATATACGCTTAATGTGCATCGATACTTTTTACTTAATGTACATTAATACTTTTTATTTATCAAAAATACTATATAAACAATGATACGCATTATTTCGAGAGTAATCAATAATTTTCCAAAACTTAGGGCCGGCCGACCATGTTTCCACGCAATCCCTCCAATTGTTGGTATCTGCATGCAGTGTCTCGCTCTTTAGATTCTACTCAATTGCTATTTTAAATTTAAAATGAAGAGAGAAGAATAGATTGAAAAAAAAAAATGAAGAAGAAGTTGAAGGGAAAGAAAATAAATAAATACAATTTTAGTCATTAGATAAAATAAATTTTAATCTTAAAATATGATCGACCATTGGACAAATATTACATCAAAAGTGTTGTAAAATATAATTTAGATATTAAAAATAATGTTTAGCATGCATATTAATTTGTAAGAATATTTGCAGTAGCCTTTTTTTTTAATGACTTTTATTTTTAAAAAATAGAATTGATTTTTTTTATTAAGAACAATATTCTTATTTTATTTAATAAAAAATTATGTTACTTTGAATGTGAATAATTTTTATTTAAGAAAAAAGTTAATGGACTTACAACTGACAAAGAGAAAACAAAAGAAAATATTTAATTTATAAAAATTATGCAGGGTGATTCTGTAGGGGTGAGATTAGGCGTAGAGAGAAAGAAAAGAACTAGACCCAAGTCCTCAGGGTAGTGGGTTTGATCAGTCCTGCACAAAAAAACAGATGTGAGATTGGCCGGAGAGCTTCGCCGAAGTCCGATGTTTAAGTTAGTCGACAATAGGATAAATACTAAAAGTTCTAAAGAAAATTCAGTAGAGTTCTGGTAAGAGAGATTGTGTCCGTGTACCTTGTATTTTGGTTCGATATTTATAGTGTCATCATGTAGGATTTGGCGAGAAAGGGAGAATTTCCTAGGTCAGTCCTTGGTAGAAAACGCCATTTTCTCCTTTTGGGGATTGTTCGTGGCGTCTTCTATGACGCTGGCATGCTACTTAGTTACTTTATGTCGTTTCAGTTGTCATTTAATATAAAGACGCGTGAAAGTGGTGTTATCATTGATGTTATGTGCTTGGTTGTCCCGTCGCATTTGATGCGCCCTTTGCCTCAGTCGAAACTTTCAACGTGCATTCGGCCGAGCTCGAAAGATCATACCAACATGGTCTTAAGTTATGTGCTGAGTTCTCCAACTGCCACAATTAGCTCCACTGGATCTAGTCTCTTGGCCGTGGGCCAATCTTCCACTTTTGGGTTGACCCAATCAAATATATATTATATTTTTTTTAATTCGTTTGGACATATTGAAGAAAAAATATAGTTATTCTTTCATATTTTGTGTAGATAGTCCATCTACATAAAAAAATTTAAAAATAAATAAAAAAAGAAAATGTATCAACTAATTACCAAAGTAATCATAGTTTAAATTAATAGTAATTTTAGTATATTTATTTTTAAAATGTTCGTACTGACGTTAACATATTTTCTCTCTCCAAAATCTCTCCCCTTCTAATGAATTAAAAAAGAGGGTTTTAACTTTTAATCGCTCTATTTCTTTTTATTTTTCTTTGTTTTTCTACTCTTTAGTTCAAAATAAATATTTAAAATGATAGCGTAACCATTTTCTTTTCTTTTTCCTTTTTAAATTATAAATCTCTCCACTTTGGAGGAATTAAAAAAAGAGGGTTTTAAGCTCTTTATTTATTCTTTTTATTTCTCTGCTCTTTAGTTAAGAATAAATAATTAAATAATAATATAATTATTATTATAAAGCCAAACACGGTCTAATCTGGTAGCTCATGAGTCGTGACGAAAATGGTGCAGAACATCATGTGCTGCAGAGCTCTCTGTCTCTTTTATCTCATTGTGGGTGTGTGTGCAGTGTGTATATATGTGTGTATATATATATTCTATTATTCTTTAAACTCCTCGGATTTATCCAACATTCACGCATGATATTGGAACCTCCCATATGCACTCACATCACCCCTTTTAAGAACATTTATACACACACACACACACACACACACATATATATATATATATAATGATCTTTATATAATAGTATGAAATCCGCCGCTTCACTCTAGGCATTGTTTGGAATAATTTTTCTTTAAATTTTTTATTCTGTTTTATTTCTTATTTTTTTCAAAATCTTTTATTTTTTATCTAAATTTTTTTATTTTTTCGATTCGTTGTTATAAACGAATCTAATAGTCCTTCTTACAAAAGTCTTCAAGTGACTTTTTTTTATCTTATACAAGTTTTTTTAAAAAAAATTCATCATTTTTTTATTTTCTAATTTCTTGTATTGAAATAAATCTAAAAAGTACAATTGTTTAAGGTAATTAAATTTTTCTCACTAATAATAAAAAGGCATTTAAAAAAAACTATTTCACGCGTTGCTTAGTCAGCTACTTTTGTGGAGTAATTATTCGATATTGGAACAACAATGCGGTACGGCTTATGTGATGCTAACTTAATAATACGAATTTACTTTTGTTGGAAAAGCAAAGACGAGAATAACTTAATTAATACGTATTAAATATTTTTTATATAAAAAATATTACATATTATTGTCTATGTAGTACTCTAAAAGTACCTTATAATTTGCCGCTCTTTGTGTCCTAAGTGCAGTCAATAAACCCTAATAAGTAATAACTCTCTCTCTCTCTTCTGATGCTCATTGCTCAGTGTTCAAACTGCAAACCCTAAATTTGCTAGTTTTCCTTTGTTATAGACTTTATAGTGGTGTTTGTAAAATTTTATTTGAAGTTCTTTTTGCTTTTCCTAAAAAGAATTAGAACAAAATTAGATAAACAGAATTCAACCAATCTTAATTAGTCATTAATATGTATAAATAGTTGAGATCATTTTACGTAGAGCAACTAAAAAAATTATATTTTAATTTAACTTTTGAATGATGCTAACGAAAACTCAATAAATTACCGTTAAGAGCATAATATAAACAAAAAAAATTCGATATCAATACATTTTTAAATGTGAGGTTTGCTACTTTTATAAATATTTATACACTTTTAAAACCTTACTTTGGATTTTTGTTAGCATTTTTCTTAATTTTTATTTTTTTATTACTCTTGCCATGAAGAAATTTTAAAAAATTGAACAAAGTTGGAAAAAGTATAATAAAGACAAGATAAAACAATATTTTAACTGTAAATGACCTTTTTTTATATTTTGTGAACTTGTTTTATTTGTTGATTAAATTTTTTTAATTTTCTAGTTCTTCGTTAAGAAAGGAATTAATTTAAAAAGAACAAATTCATTAATAAAGATGAAGGGGGTTAGCCCCAAACACATGCGGGCCGACCCACAGTTCGAATCCAGACCAATCAACCCAAGATTTGGAGCGGGCAAAAGGCCCGTTACAAAACAAAAGGGCTCGTCTGGTTCTATCTCGAGATCCCGATCAGGTGTAATGATAAAGGCTTTAAACGAAGTCAGAGGGCATTTAATGCAATGTGATAGCCAAGCCCAAAGCATTAATGGTACTGTCGCAACTGTACAATTCTGCATTTAATGATATTTGATATGACCCAAAATGAGTAATAGCATACCGGCTTAGCAGGAAAAATCTCAGGCAAACTCTAGGAGAAAAAAGTCAACGACTCCCGCCAGAACCGAACACGGGGAACCACACATTTCCCACCAAATTCCTTACAATACCACTATAAATACCGAACCAAAATACAAGTTACATGTACACAATTTTCTCTTACAAAAACTCAACCAAATTCTCTTCAGGACTTTTAACACACTTCTTACAGTCAACTAATTTAAGTATCAGAGGAACTTTTTGGCCAAGCTCGCCAATGACTCTCACTCATGTTTCTTGTGTAGAAGCGATCAAGCTCATAAGTCCAAGGTGTTAGGCTTTGTTCTTTTCTTTCCCTCTACAACTAATTACATTCCCTGCAAAATCACTCCACACAAAAAGAATTAATTTAAAAAGTACAAAAATTTAGATTTATTTTGTTATGGAAAAAAATTATTAAAAGAGGGAATTGGCAGAAAAAGGTATTCCAAACACTTGCCTTGTAAGTCATTTTTTTATAATTTAGCGAATATTGTTTATACCGGAATTATGGGCCGGGTCAAATAGATTGGCCCATTGAGAGAAATGAGGGAGAAAATTTGAGACAATGAGATTTATTTTTTTCCCACTTACTCATAAAATAAAGCTTTCTTTTCTTTTTCTATCTTTCATTTTTCCCAGACAAAAGGGGAAAATGGCAACCTTTTTAGTTTTTTCCCCTCTTAAATCAAATAAATAAGAAGGAAAGTTAATTACTATTCTTTAATTTCTTACCTTTTCTTATCTTCTACCAACTTTTCCTACTAAATTACTAAATTTGATTTACAAGCTCATTCATCATCATTACAATAGCTTAATGGAATCTACCATTCATATTTATTTTTAATACAGTAATTTAAAAATTACATGATAAATAAAAGAATTAATTATACTAGAGTCCTAGTTTTTATACTTATTTTGAGATAAGTTCTATTTACTTTTTTAACTATTTTTAAAAATTATTAATGATATAGGCAATTTTACTCATATTCCATAACTATTGAATAAATAATAAAATGAGTAATAAATACACCCTTAATAACATATTATTTGTTGCTTCGCGCGTGCGCACACACACACAAAAGAATAATATTTAAATTTTTAAAATTTACTCGACATAAACTATAAAATAAGATCTATATTGAATATAAAAAATATTAAAAATAAGAAATTTCTCATAGTCACAAAAGAATGAGATATTAGTGATTGAACTAAAAATGAGAAATTTCAAAAATAAGAAAAATTTTCAAATGTGAACTTTCTTAATTAACATTTTCAATTTGGAATTAATAATAAATGTAAAATGAGTTATAAAATTATAACTTTCTTATTTGTTTTAAAACTTTCTTATTTGTTAGAAATGAGAAATAGTATATAATATACTAGTGAGAGTGGACAAAAGTTATGGGCCTAAAAGTAGAGCCCAATCAGATGGGAATAAGGCCCCAGAAGGGAGGCCAGCTCAAAACGTACTGGTCTGGCCCCGGAAGAAGCCAGGGCCATCAGTTGTTCGGGCCTCACGAGTTCGGCCCACCCTAGGCAGGGGCAGCCCGGACCAATAAAACCCATATCGTCCCCTAAAATAGGAAGATTGGTTCCCATCCTTGATACGGTTTGATCGGATGAGCAGGATGAAAACAAATCATAAACAAATCCAGTGGATGGAAACAAATCGTATCTACATGATAGGCAACAATTCTTAATTAATAGGAGATAGAATCCTAAGAGGATTCGGCCTTTATTAGTCTTGACCCCTATATAAAGAGAGGCAACCCAAACCACCAAGTACGTAATTCTTAGCCCAAGCCCTTGACTAGAAACCTCCCCGAGAGATATCTAACTTGAGCATCGGAGTGCCTCCCGGTCACAACCGGTCGGAAGGTGCTAACGGTGTTCTTAGTGGTTGCAGGAGTTCGGCGACGGAGCAAGGAGCTCTCAGTGAGTTCGGCGGCAAGGAGTTTGGCCCATACTCTGTTCGGGGTCATCAGTATTGGGCCAATTCATTTGGTCCTGATTGTGCCGAATAGACCAACCAGTTTGTACCACGCACAATTTAGCGCCGTCTGTGGAAACAACGATCTCGAACCAACAGAATTATGAGCCAGACTCCGACGGGATTCACTAGAAGCCGTACCATGGGGGATATCCCCCAAAGATCCATCTCTGTCATCCCAAAAAGGCTGAGGGCCCCCAGAATCCCCTTAGAAGTACGAAGACGAAGGGATGATGCCTCTCACAATAGGAGGCGATTGCGCTACTCAACTACAAGTTCCAGAGGAGAAAGACCTTCTCCCCTATCTTCAAGAAATAGAGGGAGACTGGTGGAGAGACTGGCTAGGCGGAATAGGATCATCAACAATTTGGAAGAGAGAATGGAGCAACGTGACAGGGAGATTGATGAACTTAGGCGACTGATCCAGGGGCAGGAGGCCTGGAGAGTGCTGCGTGTAAGGCAAAGAGAAAGTCCTGAACCAGAAGAGATCGAGCGTAGTCCGGAGTCCTACAGCCTGAGTCACCCTCAGAGGTGGAGGCGCAAAGAACCTGAGGTAAGCCTAAGGAGTTCCAAAATCGTCAAAACGAAATCAGTTCGGCCAAGCCATGAAAGGGCTGCTCGGGCCGAACCAGATCTAAACCAAGATCTACGACTCTGGTTGGAAAAAAGGATGGATTCTTGATTACAGCATGGCAGTGGCCGAACAGCCCAGGACGTGGCGAGGAGGGCCCTTGAACAGATTTTGGTATCACCGTTGGCCGAAGTCATAGAGAATGCTGATCCACTTCGCAAGTTCTCTCTACCAAAGTTCGAGATGTATGATGGGAATACAGATCTAGTAAGCCATGTTCAGCAGTACAGACAGGCAATGGCGCTCTGGAGTGGGAATGATGCCCTCCTTTGTCGCATGTTCCCATCCAGCTTGGGGGAGACAGCCCTCAGTTGGTTCCACAAGTTGCCGCCTCGTTCCATAATAAATTGGCAACAATTGGCCGAGTCCTTCACAGCTCGGTTCATAACCAACAGTAAACAGCCAAGGAGTTTTGACACGTTACTGGACCTATGAAAGAGTGATGGAGAGACAATTCGGGAGTACGCTCGGAGATACTGGGAGACCTACAATGAGATTGAGGACTGCACCGAGCAACTTGCTGTAGCATCCTTCAAGACTGGGCTGCCTCCCTAGAGTCGTTTGAGACATTCCCTCACCAAGAAGGCCGTCTCCACCATGTCCAAACTGATGGTAAAGATAGAGCAGCATGCAAAGGTGGAGGAAGACATAAGCCAGGGCGAACAAAGTGTGGCCTCAGTAAAACAGCCAGAAAATAGGGACAAAGGCCGAAAAAACCAGAAGTCCAAGAAACCATCCCAGGAGAAGAGGGAGCCAGTGGCTTACCAAGCCGTACAAACGATATTCAAGGAACCCCTGCATAAGCTCTTAGACCAGATCAAGGACAAGACTTATTTCCAGTAGCCTCTAAAGTTAATGGGAGATCCGAACAGACGTGATCAGAAGAGGAAATGTCACTATCACCGAGATCATGGCCACCTGACTGGAGAATGCAGGACCTTCAAAAGACACTTGGAGGTCTTGGTACAAGCAGGGCACCTGCTTGAATTCATTGACGCCGAAAAGACTGCTCGGGGAGGGAGAAACCGTGAGCAAGACCAGAGGCCCGAACAAGGTGATGCTCCACTGGGCGTAGTGAAGATGATCCATGGCACGGTAGAGCCGATCACCCGATCAACTGTTCGACACTAGGCCAGGACCATTGCGCATGCCCTGAAGGTGGACGAGGGGAAACGGCGAAGAACAGAGGGAGATTCCAGCCAAGGCCAGCCCAAGGGGATTAACTTCTCAGATGAAGACCTTAAAGGGATTCATCGACCTCATAATGATGCCTTGGTTCTAACACTGCGCATTGCCAATTACGATGTAATGCGTGTGCTAGTAGACCAAGGGAGTTCGGTGGACATCATGTACTACAGCCCATTCCAGAAGCCAAGACTGAAGGATTCTGCGCTCAAAGGTTGCGTGACACCCCTGATCGGCATTGGCACGGATCCAGTATGGCCAGTTGGACGGATTACAGTTCTAGTAAAGGCAGGGCCCATAACGGTAAACACTGAGTTCTTAGTTGTCAATCAACCTTCTTCTTATAATGCAATTGTAGGAGGGACATTGATTCATAGTTTGGGAGCAGTTCCCTCAATCTACCATCAATCCCTAAAGTTTCAAGTGGGCCAAAAAGTAGTTGAGATCAAAGGAAACCAACACACAGCGAGACAATGTTTCCTAGCAACATTAAAAAGTCCCGAACAATATCCAGAAGTGAAAACTGTCGAGGTGGAAGATAGCCCCATGATCTATGACTATAGCCGAACAGCCGAGGAGAAGGTGGTTGAGGACCTCAAGAAAGTTGTTATCAATCCGGAGGACCCATATCGATTTTTCTTGCCCGGGACAAGTTTGGCCGAACAAGAAGAGACCGAACTGGTCGAATTCCTGAAAATGAATAGAGAAAGTCTTCGCATGGACGCCATACGAGATGCCAGGGATAGATCCCATAGTAATCAACCACCAATTAAATGTGGACCCTCAAAGGAAGGCAGTGATACAGAAGCCCAGGAAATCGGCACCGCGCCATACACAGGCAGTGGTTGAGGAAGTTCAGAAACTAAGGGAAGCTGGGGCCATCAAGGAAGTCCACTACCCAACCTGGTTGGCAAACACTGTCGTAGTTAAGAAGAAGGATGGAAAGTGACGAGTCTGTGTTGACTTCACATATCTAAACAAAGCCTGCCCTAAAGACTGCTTTCTTCTTTCCTGAATAGACCAGCTCGTCGATTCAACGGCAGGGCATGAAAGGATGAGTTTTCTGGATGCCTATAGAGGATACCATCAGATTGCGATGTACCCCCCAAATATGGAGAAGACAGCATTTATCACTACTCGAGAAATCTACTGCTACAAGGTAATGCCATTCGGATTGAAGAACGCTGGTGCCACTAATCAAAGGCTTGCAACAAAGATGTTCGGTGATCTGATCGGCAAAATCATGGAAGTCTACATAGATGACGTGGTGGAAAAGACTAAGCACCCGAACAAATACCTCAAAGATTTGAGAAAGACATTCGAAATCCTCAAGGCTTACCAACTCAGGCTTAACGCCTCCAAGTGTGCCTTTGGAGTCAATTCTGGAAAATTTCTAGGTTTCCTTGTCACTCACAGAGGAATAGAGGTAAATCCCGAACAAATATCAGCCATACAGAACTTAAAGAGTCCACAAAACCAGAAAGAAGACCAGAAGTTGACAGGAATGGCCGCGGTGCTCAACCGCTTCATTAGCCGAACATCTGATCGGTGCTACCCTTTCTTCAATGCAATAAAGAGGGCTAATAACCAGTTCAAGTGAGATGAAAAAAGTGAGGGAGCCCTAGCTGAACTGAAGCATACCTCTCATCTCCCCCACTATTAATGGTGCCAAACAGTAGAGAGATCCTATTCTGGTACCTTGCGATAGTGAGCCGAGCTGTCAGTGCGGTCCTCCTTAGGGTTGAAGACAAGGTCCAAAAGCCAATCTACTACGTAAGTAAAGTCTTTCTTGACCTAAAGACAAGATACTTGCCATTGGAGAAGCTTGCACTGTCCCTGGTTGTTGCCTCTCGTAAACTCATCCACTACTTCAGAGCTCATCCGATCAAGGTAATCACCGAACACCCTCTTCAAGCATTACTACGAAAGGTTGACTTTTCAGGAAGAATAGCAAAATGGGCCGTGGAGCTTGGAGAGCACGACATCACTTTCTGTCCAAGGACAGTCATAAAAGGCTAAGTCTTGGCCGACTTTATAGCCGAATTCAGTGAGGAGGATTATTCGACGAACACTGGGGGGTAAGCCACCAAGCCAACAAATGCAAACTCAGAGGACACTTGGAGACTGTACGTGGACAACTCGTCATGCCACAAAGGAGCAGGTGCTGGGAATGTGCTGTACAGCCCAGAAGGAACCTTCATTGATAAAGAAGTTCGGCTTGACTTCTAGGTCACCAACAATGAGGCTGAGTACGAGGCACTTCTAGCTGGACTTCGGGATGTCATTGAGTTGAATGCAGAAAGAGTCAAAGTATTTTGTGATTCTCAGTTGGTGGTAAATCAATTTAAGGGAGAATACCTAGCCAGAGATGACAGAATGCAGGCGGACGTTCAACTAGCACAACAACTGGCCAAAGACATCCCAAGTCTTGAGATCACCCAACTCTCATCCAGAGAAAACAACCATGCCGATTCACTGGCTTGCTTGGCATCAGCTGTTAGCTCCGAGGAAAAAAGGGTGATTTCAATGAAGGTCCTCCAACAACCAAGCATTATCAACCACGAGGAGAAACCAATCTACTGTTCAGAGCTGGGACCCAGCTGGATGGATCCTTTGAAAAATTATTTGGTCAAAGGCGAACAACCTGCCGACCAAAAAGAAGCTCGGATTATGAGGAGGAAGGCAGCCAGGTTCTGGGTATCC
>JAULJZ010001300.1:0-40250 GCA_032270985.1 Heliamphora pulchella
AAGCAGTGGGGATCCCGCTCAAGCGGACAGGTAGCAGAGAGTCCGGTAAGTGGGGACCGCTTGAGCAGTGGGAGGGTTTACTCGAGCAGACTGTCGACGAGCAGCTTATAAGTGCGGGTGTTAACATTTCTTATTCATTCTTCCCTCCTCTCTCTCTCTCTCTCTAGGGTAGGAGTGGTGATTAAGGGTTTCGGTTTGGGTGATGTTTGGGGCACTCCTTGCACCCCTAGGATGAAATTCTTGCCGTTCTCCCGAGTGAGTATCCGTTGGAAGTTGAAGCTACACGTTGGAAACTTCTTTGGCATCGATCGGTTGGTGACTCGTAATGGTGAATCTTGCTAGAACCTTGGATCTTGAGTTTTGAACGTCTAAGAGGTGGGATTTAAGACTAATCTTGATCATTGTATGTATATGAGTTGTGTTTCGTTGGATTTACTTAAAGGTATGAAAAACTTATGTTTTTGAAACCCTAGGTTGGTGAGAAATGCTTTAGCATGTTGTTTAAGGGCTTTAAGCATCATTTAGGTGAAATCTATCTTGTGGTTGTTGTTAGAGATTATTTGATTTGAAAAAAGAAAAACTAGGGTTTGGTTTTGGCCAAATTCATGAAAATTTAGGGGTTTTGGGGTTTTGGGGTTGGAGACTCGAATGACGGAATTAATTGAGTTTTTGAGCAAATTGAGATTATATTAACCTAGTTGTGTATAAATTTTATAAATTTGCAAGATGCATGAAAAACGGTGGATGTTGGGTTGGAGATTTTATGTAAATTCGATGAATTATTGAATATTAACCATATGAGATGTTAATTTTGGGGTTTGACCCGTGTTATTCAAATAAATGAATCATGAGAATGTTTAATATAATCAAGAATCGAAAATCAAGTGATGATTAATTAGGGTTTGGATTAATTAAATCCAAATGTAAAGTGAATGAAAACCAAAGTGTATGTTTAATGGCTTAACCCTAATTGTGTTGGGTATTGATGAGAGGAACCATGTTTAGGTTGGACTCGCATTGATTTTAATACAAATGATCTAATTAAGGTACCGTATGATTTAACTGGATAATTAAGTTTGGGCACGAGTTGCTCCTTAGTAAAAGACTGAAAACTTGCGCAATGTAAGGTAGACCCTTTCTTCGGATTAATTCCCATAAAAGCGTTTTCTTGGGCGGTCCACCCATCGATGTTTTCGAGGGAAATAAAAAACATGTGCTCTCTGTGTCAGGTTATAGAATGGGTATTTATCCATCGAGTCTCATGTCCCAGTTGTGATAACTACGCCAGGGTTATAGGTGCCGTTCGGGTTTTGATACTTAATTAAATCAATAATTGGTTTGGATTTGAGAAACCCTGATTAATGATTGAGAGCAACTGAAAGTATGAAAACCATAAATGGAATTGGATTTGAAAAACCTTAGCTGAACGATTGGAAATTGTGGTAAATGAGAAAGGTAATTGAAAATGCGAAGCATTGATTGGTTTGAAAATAATAAGAAAGTGATAGGAAAAAAATATGGTGTTGTGCTTAAAATGAAATTAATTTAGTTATAAAAATCTGGTTATGTGAATAAAATATTATTTGAAAATGAACTTAATTTTGAATAAAACTACGTGGTGCATCTCACATGCATAATCATCCTCACATGTCATGCATTTATTCATCTTTAATCTATTTCGTATGAGTCTCGGCTCATATTATTTAAACACTTTTCAGATGATAAAGAGGAGCATGTAATTAAATGAGAAGAATGATTGTGATGACCTCTTAAGTTATTTTGGCTAGAATTGGTTATTGTCTTTGTAATTACTTTGTAATTCTCGAGAATTGTCATTGGGTTGATGGAATTCGTTGTGAGGTCCTAAGGTTATAGATTCATGACTTTTATGTATGTGAGACCGTCGAGTTCTTATTCGAGTTGATTTCTCGATTTTTGTATGAAATTCTCTAGTCTAAAATGATGTTTTTTCAAGTTTTGAGAAGGTGTAGATTGTTTCAATGTTAAATGTACGTTTTTAACTCTAAGTTTTTGACTTATGAAAACTATGTTTAAAGTATGAAAAATTTTGATATTTTTTTCCAATTCTTAGAAAATTTCCAAAAATTTGGAGTAATTTACTCTCGGGTACCTCATCGCTCGAGCGAACTCCGCTGGGTGGCACACTTTTTTTTTGAAAATTTGTTTGAAATGAAGATTTGTTGGCTATCAATTGGGTATCTCTTCGATATAAGATGCTATATTTTGGGAGGCTTGTTTACAGTTTAAAAAGGACTCTCGTGTACTTCGATTGTGATGAGAAAATAAGAAATGTTTTTGATTTGTGTGGTTACCAAAGTTCAATTCTGGTTAATCTTTGATTTGACTTTGTGAAGAAAGCTCAAACTCATGTTTTATTACCCTTTTATCGAGAAGTTTTATTATTTGAAAATCGGGTTATTATAGTGGTTGGTGATGGTGGTGATGTTGGTGTGGGTGCGGTGGTGGTGAGTGGTGGTGACGTTGAAGAAAGTGGTTGTGGAATATGATATTTGTGGTGTGTAGATGGTGGAAGAAAATGTTAGTTGTGGTAGCGGGATGATGGTGGTGGCGATAAATTGTATTAAAATAATAGTGCATTTTTTTTTTAAAAAAATATTTTTCATGTACAACCAAATACGAGAAAATAAAAAGAAAAAGATAGATTTTTATAAAACTATTTTACAAAAAAAAAATTATAATAAAATATTTTACGTTAAAACAAACGGGGTCTAAATTAAAACACTAATTTCTAAAATACTCTATTCAAACTATTATTTCATTCTAAAAGATAATAGTGTTTATGCTTAATGACTTAATTATTTATTAAGTCAAAGCCTTTGTAGTTTAATAATATCTTCTCAATTTTCCATTGTGAAGGTTACGGGTTTAAGTCTCATAATGAGCAGTTGAGGGTGATCCTCGTTGCCTTTTCCATGAATTAGGGTAGTTTAGGTTTTTTATGTGACAAAAAAAAAAATTTATTTATTATCAATATATATATATATATATATATATAATTGTATAATAACATACATAGAAAGGCAATACTTTCCAATTAAATTTTTTTTTGGTATCTAATCAATCAATTTTTAAGAAGTTTACTTTTATCAAACAATTCATTTTCAATTTAATTTAGTTTTTGAAAAATTTCGTTTGTAAACTAATTTGCACTAATTAATTTTCTTAAATAAGCTAAACACAGAAAAAAGCTTAAATCAATCAATCAATCCCACAAGCAGAAAATAAAACAACCACATACATATAAGAGAACGATTTTTACGTGAAAAATTTCAAACTGAATAAAAACCACGAGACTACACTGGGTCTAACCAATCAAACACTATAAAATCGTTGGTTATAAGAGAATCTTATAAATCGACGTTGCACCCACAACCAAATATTTGAAAACCTACTCCTGCTGAATCTGCGTATACCAACTCATGTGCTTGACTACCGCTGGAACCCACCACCGGACTTCAAGGCTGATAGACTTCTCTACCAGACTTCAACACTTGAGAATTCTCTCAAGTGACTCTACGAATCCAAACTGATTGTTGAAACTTTGATTGACTTGATGATTGGCTTGAATAAGTAGAAGTTAATGAATCATCAAGTTATAGACTAGCTTGCGCGCATATAGACTAGCTTGCGAGAATAATGAACAATTTCATAGGCTCTCTATGACGACTAGGTCTTCATAAAATAATAGGAGACTCACATAATAAGAAGCTCTAGCTGCTTATTTATATTAAACTACCAAACCCTAGCACTGTTGTTTTAAAATCTGTCTCATCGCACAGGATCGATCGATCGATCTTTTTACCGATTGATCGGCCTCAACAAACTCGCAATATTTTGTTGCAGAACTGATGAAACTGAGAGCTATTGAAGATCGCTCGATGGACCGATCGATCGATTTGACACTGCGTACTGCTTTTCGTCGTTTTTTTACTCCTTTTTCGCTACGCTGCAATATCAAATCATAACTCCAAAAGAACAAGTGTTAAAATATCAACGAATAAAATAAATAATATGAATAAACATTTGTCATAGATCTGTCAAACTAAAAACGAATTAGATCGAGGCCAAAATCCGTAATAGATTTTTAAAAAGAAAAAAAGTTGCCAATCATGCCTTCAAGGTATAGTTTATATAATACTACTTAAATAGTATAGGGAATCAATGATTTAGTTTTACCCCGCGTACACGGCATTTTAAGCAATTCAAATTTATGCACCTTACTCTTTTTGTTCTTTAAATGGAGTGAGTTATAAATAAGAACTAAATTTGATTCTTTAATTTTGTGAAAAGAAACTTAATTTTTCTTGAAAAAAAGCTTGAATATAAACTCAAGCCCTAGCTGGAGCTAACTAATTTAGGTCATTCAAGTCGAGCTCGAGTTGAGCTAAAACATATAAATTTTTATACGACCGAGCTCAAACAAATTATTGAACTGTTATTCGAGTTCGAACTAAAGCTTGAACAGCACAAAAAACATTCCAGCTCGTAAGAGCTCAACTCGATTAAACTCGGCTCAAGTTATTTGCACCCCGAGTGGTGATGAAGATAGTGCCGATGGTGGCCGCGTCGACAGCAATTAATGGTGCTAATGACGGCGACATGGGCAGCAGTGGTAGGTGATGGTGGTGATGTTGGTGTGGGGGCAGGTGGTGGTGGGTGATCATGACTTTGAAGATAATGGTTGTGGGATATGATATTTGTGGTGCATAAATGGTGGTAGGAAGGAAATGTTAGTTGTAGTGGCGGGAAGATGGTGGTGGCGATAAATTGTATTAAAATAATAGCACATTTTTGGAAACAAAATATATTTTTCATGTACAACCAAATACGAGAAAATAAAAAGAAAAAGATAGTTTTTTATAAAACTATTTTTTTTAAAAAAAATTTTATGATAAAATATTTTACGTTAAAGCAAACGGAGTCTAAATCAAAACGCTAATTCCTAAAATACTATATTCAAACTCTTATTTTATTCTAAAAAATAATAATGCTCATTCTTAATAACTTATTTATTATGTGAAAGCCTTTATAGCCTAATGACTTCTTATCAACTTTTCATCGTGGAAGTTACGGGTTCAAGTTTCATAATGGACAGTTTGGGGTGATTCTCGTTGCCTTTTCCTTAAATTAGGACAGCTTAGGTTTTTTTCTGTGGCAAAAAAAATTCTTATTTATTATCAATACTAACTATATATATAATTGCTATAATAACATATATAGAAAGGCTATACTCTCAAATTTGAAAAAAAAAACTTGTATCTACTCAATCAATTTTAGAAGTTAACTTTTATCAAACAATCTATTTTGAATTTAATTTAATTTTTTAATTAAAAATTAAAAGAAAAATATTTCCAATCAGGCCTTCAAGGTATAGTATATATAATACTACTTAAATAATATAAAGAATCAACGTTTTGAGTGAAATACGAGGGTAAATTACATTTACGTCATTTGAGATATCTGATAAACACAATTAGATCTCTTATGGTATCTAAAATTATATTGACCTTTTCTGTCAGTGTTGTCACGAAATAAAAATTTTATCATTATAGCCCTCTTAAATTATTTTAGATTTTATAATTGAAAAATTAATATGAACGCCCCCACGGGATAATGAGTTCTCAAATATATTTTTCTGATCTGATTCGTTCACTATGTATAGCTCGTCGAGTTTGTTATTTATGCAAAAATTGAAATTGATATGATAACTATAGCTTTATAAAGCTATTACATTTATTTAGAAATAAATGAAGAGTTAATTAGTCTAGGATCCTATTTTGGCAACTTATTTAAGGATAGATCCTATGCAACGAACACTTGTCCCACGAGGTCTTTTTAATATTACCTTGAACTTTTTTACCCTCAAAATATTTTTCATGAATTTTTTACTCATTCAATATTCGGCACCTTATAAATGGAATGTTACATATTCCGGTTAGTCATTATTTAGGAAGGTTTGCTCATTCATTTTAATTCAAAATAAAAGATATGTAATAATCATTGATTAGTAGCTTATTATTGAATGTTATGTTATCAATGTTAAGAATCATTTATAGAGGATAAATGGAATGACATGTTATTATAAGGTATGGAAACTAACCAAAAAGGATAGATTAGGATTCTTACGTTAAATTGATTCACCTGACGTATTGAAATGATACCATACACATTTTGGTTTTAATTACTCATATTGCATAATAATTATGACAATGGTTCTTTTCTTACTGTTTGTGAAAATTATCAATATTAACAAGCCTATGTGTGGTTATAGCCCCAATGCATCTTTGTTTTGTTTGGAAAAATTACTTAATGTCAATAAGGTGAAAGCAAATGGAGCATAATTTTGGAATTCCACCCAAGGTTCGTTCCTTGATTGCACCTGTATAGTCGTGGTTGTAATAAGAATTTTGCATGATTCCATTTTCATATTTCTTCTAGTTTTGTTGAGAAATTGTGAGATCTGATTTATATGATCGAACATTTCAAGAAGTGGTTGATGGGGAGTTAACAATACATATGCATGAGTTTCAACAAAATCACAAAAAAAATTTATACAATGTGTCTTAAAAAATATTAACACATTTTCTCAGTTTATCATATTATGTAAAATGTTAACATATTTACATTTTTATACAATCTGTCTTAAAAAATGTTAATATATTCTCTGTTTGAATGGGTTAGTTCAAACCGAGTTAGTGCAGGTGTTTATAATCTGATTTATGGTTGAGTTAAATAGATTCTTTTTGATAGTATGTGACTATGTCTATGCATTAATACTTGTATACAATTTTTAAGGAAGGATTGGGAATTTTTGAGAGGAATGGGAGGTGTTATATACCAAGACAACGAAGCATAATATCATACTATTGCCTTATCATGTCGGCATCTGAAATCCTCTAACTTTTGCAACTAAGTAACTTTCGTCAAACATCGCTTTGCTATTAGAATTTGTCAAATATCTGAAAGCATTCCCATACATTTCAAAATCCTTTAATCATTTTATTGTATCCAACATGACATAAAACTTTCGAAAAAAAAACAAAAGAGCAATATGGGATATTAACAGTGTTAATGCCACCAGGATCATTAACAATGTTAAAAACCCAACCCCATGTACCCAACATTCAATCTCTCAGTTTATTCATTGTACACCTCACTTAGGGTTTTAAAAATATAATGACGATTTTGCAAGTATAAAATAGAAATGAATGAATCAGAGTTTGGGGGCGAGTTGGGGGGTGTTTCATATTGACATTTTGTACAGAGAGTAAAAGAAGGAATGTTAATGGAAGATTTCTTACTTGTGGTCTTCATTTCCTTCGCCGATAATTTGATGCTCCGAAGAAATCGTGATTCTCGTCTGTGGGTGAAAATATGGAATATGAATTTTATTTTTCACCAAGATTCTCATCTTTCTTCGTGGATGATATATGGAAAATAGATTTTTCGTATAATGGTGAACAAATTGCAACACACAACAATGCGAAGGGAGAATATTGGTTCTGGCCTATAAAGTTTTAGCTTTGTTAACAAAGATTTTTGATCTATTTTAGGAAAGGTACATTGTCAGTTTGTATATAAAATGCAGCAGGAATGATGAAATGAATAAATTGGGTATTTTCGGAATGACAGACAAAATGAGGACTTATATGATCACTTGTTTAGTAAATGGTACTTACATTCAAATAAGAAGTCTAAATGGAACTGCATACTAAATTTCCCAAAGGTAAATATAATTTTAAAAAATAGTTAAACAAATGTTTCTTGATTATATAGTTAATGATATCGAATTAATTTTATTTTTTGCATGAATAACAAACTCGATGAGCTTTACATAATAAATGAATTTAATCAAAAATAAATAAATAAAAATTCAGTAACAATATCCATAGAAGGCTCCATATCTGAATCATCAATACTCAAAAACCTATCATCAAAGCCTCTTTTTTTTCATAAAAAATCTCATAAGAGTACCTAATAATTTTTCGTCAAGCCAGAAGGGAAGTTAAGTGTAATTATGTAATTTACCCAAGTGTTTCACCAGCATGCATGAATACATGCAGGCACACATGTAGAGAGAGAGAGAGAGAGAGAGAGAGAGAGAGAGTAAAGGGAGTTGCTGGCAATGGTGAGTGAGACCATACGAGACCTCAATAGGTTGGGGTTATAAGTGGGACTCCACTTAAAAAAAGGAAGAATTGAAGAGCCAGCAGAAAATTTTAAAATTAGGTTTGGTTGTTGAACATGTGAAGCGAGTTGTTGAGGAAGAAAGATATTGGAGAGCCAGTGCCAAAATTTCTGAATGATGGTCTTGTGTGGCGGCAAGCACATTTGGTGCATATAAATGATTATAACCGAAGGGTCCAAGATGTGTTCTACTTTGTGGGAATTTTCTCTCTCTCTCTCTCTCTTTAACGCGCGCGCAAACGCGCAAACACACACACACAAACACACAGCATATATATCCTTCATTTCTCTCCTGAACTATCCAATTTTCAAAACACAACAGCTGTGGAAAAGAGAACGAAAGATAGTATGGAAGGAAAATTTGCCATTTCATTAATTAAAAATGCTAATATTATTTTATCCATAACGGGTTTTTAACGGAAACAAGAAGAAAGGGATATATATATATATATATGTATATTGTAAGAAAAAGTAAGAGAAATCAATGTAATATCAAATATTAGAAGAGATTTAACCGTATTTGTCAGATATATCAAGAAAGGTTAATGAAATTTACCCAAAATAATATTATTTTTTAATTATATAAGAAGATTTAAAAATTACTTGCTTAATATGTATTATATATTAGGTTTATTAAAAACACATTCGGCATGCTAATAACTTATAGGTTGTCAGGATTTCTGATCTTGGCAAGTTTGTGACAAAACTCAATACCTAATTCATTGATTTCTTAACACTTAGTCTTTGAAGTTTAGTATTATATATATATCAAAGAATATCAATAGTCATTGCAGAACAACAAGAAAATGCAACTAGACAAAGATCGCTCAGTCGGTTCAATGATTGATCGATCGGTCTGTGCAGATACTACAAGCTGCTAATAACTGATTAACAGACCATTGGACAAAGATCGAACATCGATCAATCGGTGTCCAGACTGATCGATCGGTCTGTTTTGTAGGCGCCTCTTTAAGTCCATTAGGGCTGCAACCGCCACATGTGTGTGTTCTAAAATTAAGTGAGAGATTAATGTTTCAAATCTCACAAAGATTATTCCACACCTTGCTTGATGATCATTTACATTCCCGAAGACCTTAAGAACATCATCAAGCGCAACATTTGAATTTCTATTTAGTCGATCCTTGAGTGGATTCTCAAGATGTGAAGTCCGTAGAGGATTCCTACGATATTTAGGCACAACTTCGGTACGATTTTTTTGAGGACAATTCAAGTACACTGATACTTTGCCGCATTCCCAACCCACATCCCATTACATTCCTATTACCCAAGTACTGGAATTAGAGCACTTCTCGAGGACCGAATAGATCAGCATTGATCCCTACGACTTGAGGACACACCTGGATTACCGCATTTCAGGTACTCTTGTTAAAACCCCAGCACTTCTCTGTCCACATTTCTTATCCCCGTGGAGTGGTTGGGTTAATTTTTGTATTTTAAATTTGTACGCTTTTCTCTTTTCACTCGTTATCGAGAAGTTCAATTGTCATAGTTGCCTCGTTCCATGCTAAATTGTTAATTTCTTTCACATGCTTAATGATTTACTTTAACTAGCTACATTGTTAAATTTTGCTTAGTTACTCATGCTTTCATTGTAGTCTTGATTAAGATAGCCTTAATCAGATTCTGTTTTACATCATAAACACATTGCATGCTTGTACCCAACACACTGTTTTTTAAAATTCAGTAATATAGTGCCTATTTTCCTTGCGGTCGCAACATTCAATGTTGCAGGCGTTACATTATGGCACTAACATCCTTACGGTCGCAACATTGATCTTTACGCCCATATACTTTTTTCCAAATTACCTTGCGACCGCAACATCTGTATGTCACGGACGCAACCTTTCTTTTTGTTTCAAGTAACTTTTTTTTTTCATAGTATTCTGTTAATCGTCTGTGATGTTTAGTATGCAGTCTATAGTGTGGTTTCAGCATGATTGAATCTTTAGGAATATTTTTCCTTTGTTATGTTATGTTTACCATGCATCATTAGTGCTATTTGACATAATTAGGATTTGTTAGTTTCTTTTAATAATTTTATTCTTTGCTTATTATCTGTGGCTTTTATCATGTATCCTTTAGTATAGATCCAGCATGATTAGGAATTAGTTTTTCTTTTATTACGTGTTTAAATACCTAAAATATGTATTTTCTTACTTAATTTTCTTTGTTCTCTCTTTGCCTCTATTTTTTTATTTGCATGTATTTGAGAAATCTAATTAAGAACCAATGATGATTAGTAGATGCCAACTTTACAGTTGGGCGAACGGGGTGCGCTACACCTTCTCCAATTTGTACCTTAGTCCCCGGACCCATGTTTTCTCTGGTTAAACGTTTTAAAGATTAGTGGCTCCTTTTTGTTTTTTCTTGATTTTTTTCAAAAACCAAGTAGCGACTCTAATTTTCAATAAAAATAGGTTTTCAAAATTTTTGATTTTCAAGGTTTAAAAGTTTTCAAAATAACTCTTGAATTCTCTATTTTTGAACAAAATACAAAATTTTGGCGCTACAGTATTTTCTGCCAACTCCGTTGGGGATTAGTTTACAAAATCAAATAAGAGGGCTGAACTTGAAAGCATCATTGATTTTTAATTGTACTTTCTCATTTGCATTTTCGTATGCATTTTGTATTGTTCTCATCCACCGCTTAGCCTATCCAATACCTCGTTCAGTTTACTGTCTCAGGGCTATGTTAGAGAAGCAAGCAAGCCTTCTGGCCGCACGCTTCGATAGGTGTGGAAAAAAGAGTTATTACATACCGTTTGACTATGCCTTGCACCACACCTAGCATGGGAGGTATATTCTTGACTCTATTCAGAAGATACCTAGTGTTTCGATCAAACCGGCCTTTTCTGCATATAGTAGCTTAGAACCCCCATTAGGTGCTAAACCTTTTCTACATACCGTTTGACTAAACCCTCATTTGTTTAGCATCCTCGATTTTGTTTTTCTCTCGGGGCTCTGCCCGGGTTTCTGGTCTCTCTTTACAACCTTTGTTAGTTTAGGTTTTTTTTCTCTCTGGTCCTTGTTCGGGTTCTGGCTTAAGGTTTGAGATTTGTTTTCCCTCTCGAAGTGCTGTCCGATTTTTCCCGTAGAACCTTTGTTGCAACCTCTCTATCGAAAAATTATGTGTTTGGTGTTGGTTGGGTTTTTTGGGCTTCCTTCTTGGGATTTTCAGTTGCAGTGTTATGCTTTCTAGTTTTCTGTTAGTTTGGGCCCAGCCGGGGTATCCCGTTGTTTCATCGTTTATACCCAACCACAATTTATTGTACCATGCTTGGAATGTTCACCGTCTTTGCCGAATTTCTACCCGAGGAGCTTCTAATGCTTGCTTCTCTCCTTTTGGGTTTCAGATTTGTTGTGGTCCAAGATCATTGGGTCAGAAGAGCTGCATCCTACATATGTTTGGGCTAGATCTGCTTCGGGAAGACTCTACAGGGTGTCTGAACAGGTTGTAGAACCGTTAGAGATGGTAAAAAATGAGGTGAATTTGACAGCCCTGATGAGAGTTATTTCTAAGATACAAAGAGTGGTTGAACAACAAACACAAGCCCAAATTCAGTGTCAGACACAAATCCGAGCATTTCAAACTCGTTAGCAAGAAGACCCGAACGACTATGGTGAGGACTTTTGAGACGATAATCAGGGTCACAATGGGCCACATGTTGTTGTACCACCCTGGGTTCCTCGCCAGGTGGTGGTAGAAGAGGAAAATGCAGCCCAGTAAAGGAAATTTGCGCTGACGGATAAGATTGATAGAATGAAAAAGGTGATGAGGAACGCCAAAGAAATAGAGGAGTACATGTTGGATATTGGAGGCTTGTGCTTGTTTTCTGACACTAAGCTCTTAGACAAGTTTAAGATGCCTAACATGAGAAGTTTGATGGAACCTGAGACCCCTGGATCCATTTAAGGATGTATGTTGGTACTCTTGCTTCTATGGGAATAGATGATCAGCTGAAGGCTCTGTTGTTCCACTGGTCTCTTTCTAGGGTAGTTCAAAAGTGATTTCTTTCTCTAGACGTCGCCAAAACCAGAACATGAGAAGACATCGCCACAGCCTTTGTCAGCCAATTGCGATTCTCATATCAAAGAAAGTAAAAATAAAAGGTTTCAGCTTACCATAAGGTTCATAGCCGAAAGGTGCTCCTCACGACGACGAAGGAACCTCGCGCTCTGCAACTACATTTGGGAGAGTAAAGCGCTTTATCGCTAGCCTCATCAACCGATGACAGAGAGGGATATACGTAGCAGGGTCAAAATGCTCCGACAAGCTCGATACGTCTCCTCCCTCCAGTAGAAGATCAACATCATCACCCATAGTGCCACCACCACCTTCAGCTGCGGCACCACCACCCTCGCCGCCTCCAACTACACCACCGCCCATGCCACCGACAGCCATCGCCACCTCCGCCATTACCATCACCTCCTATGCCTACTCTACTACCGTCGGCGCCACCCGTATCATCACCAACAAACTCGAAGCGAACTCCCATCTTCACGGAGAAAACCAAGGAAAGTAAAGAAAGGATAAACATCGTGCGAGATAGAGAGAGATGAGAAAGTTCGGAGAGAAGAGAGAGTAGAGAGAGATGTTTTTGTTCAGTTCGCGCGAATTAACTTTTTGAACCACTCCAAACCCATGTACTGCTATCTATCTCGCGACCACGAGATCTGTCCCTTTTAAAACTCACAACCGTCACATCTGAATACAAGTCGCAACATTGGTTTCTCACAACCATGAAATTTTTCAAAGGTTTCTTATGGCCGCTGATTTTGAACCTTTAAGCCACCAACAGCCTAGGGCTACAACTTCAGGCCACCGTGTTATTTTTCCCCTTGGTCCTTGCATGACCTAAAACTGCACGTAAAACAATCGATCCTCCTCAAGACCTTAAATTGTCTCTTTAGTCCTTCTCAAGATCTTAAACTGATCATTTGCACCTTTTATGACCTAAAATTGATATTTACCTCTTCAATCCTCCTCAAGACCTTAAACTGACTCTTTGGTCCTTCTCATAACCTTAAACGAACCCCTCGGTCTTTGCATGAACTAAAAATGCCCATTTGAACCTTCGGTCCTCCTCATGAGTTATGACCTTAAACTGACTCGTCGGTCCTCACATGACCTAAAAATGCCCCATGATTCTTTGTTCTCCTCATGATCTTAAACTGACTCTTTCGGTCATTTTATTACCTAAAATTGATATCTACCTCTTCGGTCCTCCTCATGACCTTAAACTGTCTTCTCGGTCCCATTCATGACCTAAATTTGATCTTTAATGATTCATTCGTTTGTGGTGTGACCATAGATTTTGTATGTTTGCATTGTACATGTTTGCATCATAACGTATCTAACATGCACCATGATTAGCCTGTTTTCATCATATGCATTACCCCACGAATTACAACCGGTCTGATCCATCGTAATGGGGGTACGTAGGAAGCTCGATAGAAATTTGGGTTCGATCACGCTTTTTTATATGTTTTGTTTATGCCTAAGATTAGCGGCTTGTTCAATCGATTTGTCTCTGAAGTTTTGATATTTACTTACACACACGAGTTATTGCAAGCTCTGTCAAACAAGGACAACTATAGGCACCCCAATTTGATCAAGCCAAATCTTAAGCACCCGTCTCGAATGTTTCTCAATGACGAAAATATGAAAATTGTACTCAAGGATACTCTCAAGCAAGCAAAAGTCAGGAATTTAGTTCAAAACTCAAGAAACCACTAAAAACCTTCAAGCCACGACAACCTCATCTTCACGGCCGCCACTTTTTTCATAACCCTACAACAGGCGTTATCCTTACTCTCATGGCCGCGACCTTTTTGTTATTTTAGAACAGGCCGCGACTTTCATTTGTCACGGCCGCTACCTTTTTGAAAACCTAAACCTAGTCGTGACTTTTGAAAGTCATGACTGTCACTGTCATTGCTATAAAGGTGACCTTCTTGCCTATAAATAGGTGCCCATTTCCACATAAATCAAGAAGGGAAATACCTAGATATCGATACTCTGCCGAATCTGATCCCCACCCAATATTTCGATATACCTGATACTCATATTCCCGATTCTCCCGGACCTCATTTGTAACTTTGCTTGCATTAGTGAGGCCTTGGAGCACGAATTATTTGGCAATTCTCATCTTCCACATTTGATAGGACGTCCGAGGCCTTTGTCTGCACGAGGTAACCTTAGAAAAATTGTGACGTTTCTTTAAACTCTCATCTTCAATCTCCCGAGAGTGTCGCAGTTAGGTTTTTTCATTCGTTATTTCTATTTTTATCAAGCATGTTCATGTGAGCCATCATTAAAAATTGTATGTCCATGACTCTCTATAATGCGTAGAATAGCATATTTCAATCCATTTTTGTATTCGATGGCACACTTGACACATAAAAATGCATTTGTGATTTTAAAAACCTAACGGGCACGACCCTTGGTTGTCACGATCGTGAGTTATTTTTACCCTATTATTACGTCCGCTACTTATTTATTTTAGACGTTATCTTCCTTCTTAGTTTTGTCACGCTGCAACATTATGTTGTTACAGTCGTGAGCTTTATGTGAGACTAGTAGCATGAAAACTATATTTAAAGCCTTCTATTCACTATTTTTGATGTTTTATGCATTATGTTTTAAGACCTGTGTTTAATGAATAGTAGATCTAGCCTTGATGAAGTGCGTTGTGGTCTCTGTTCTGTGTGCCTTATCCTTTTGAGTCCCCTTGGACCTTGCATGTTGGACACCCCTTTGGACCTTAAAAATTCCCTGGTCGCAACTTTTGTTGTCACGGCCATGACCATTTGCATCTCCTTTTCTTGCGGCTACCATGTATTTTGTCACGGTCGCGTATTTGGTGACTTATTTTTTCATTGTCGTAATATTGTTTGCTATGACTGTGATTTTTTTTGTACATCCAGTAGCTTAAAACAGTGTTTGAATCTCCCATGTTTCTTCTGTATAACCTGTAAATAGCTTGTTAGAGACAGAAACTTTTATTGCATGATCTTTAGGCCTTTCTTGTTCTATTTGAGCTTTCTTTGTATGTCTTTCGCTTTGCTTTGCTCAAACAATACGTGAAGTATATTTAAAAATGATAACCAAGTTGTATAACCCCTAGGATGATAGTTAGGATTTCTCTTTCTTGTTTATTTTTGTATGAACTCTCTTTAACCTCCTATTTTATATATGTTATATTTGAAAAGTTTAAAACAGGAACCAACATTGAAAAAGTAGAGGTCAATCTCATGGTTGGGTAAAAAGAGTGCCTAACGCCTTTTCTTTTTGTACTGTAGCCTCCGAACCCTCTTTTCCTCTAGTTACATGTAGAAAGGATCCGTGGCCTTCTTTTTTATTTTTCTTGATTTTTCTTAAAAATAAAGTGGCGACTCCCTTTTCTCTTAAAATGTGCTCAGATATTTTAGATATTCTATTTTGAGAAGAAAAGAGTATTTTTTTAAAATAATAGATATCCAACACAACCATTTTGTTTTTCTCGAATGCACCCTGGGAAAATGCCCACACTAGCCTTTGCAAGAGCTGCGCCTCCCTCATGACTTGTAGAACTATCCTTAAATGCCGCTCGTGCTCTTTCTCAGTGCATGAGTACACCAATATATCGTTAATGAAAACTATAACGAATCGATCCAAGTATGGATGGAATAGCTTGTTCATCAGGCTTATGAAGACCTCTAGTGTGTTGGTCAGGCCAAATAGCATAACTACAAACTCAAAATGTCCATATCGAGTCCTGAACATTGTCTTCAGAATGTCTTTTTCCTTGACCTAGAGTTGGTGGTATCCTGATCTGAGATCTATCTTGGAAAAATACGTTGATCCCCTGAGCTGATCAAAAAGATCATCAATCATTGGCAAGGGGTATCGATTCTTGATTGTCACTCTGTTAATTGCCGGTGGTCAATACACAGACGTGGCGTTTCATTCTTCTTCTTGGCAAAGAGTGTAGGCACACCACATGGTGAGGTACTAGGGCAAATAAATCCTTTGTCAAGCAACTCCTGCAGTTGATCTTTTAGTTCTTGAAGCTCGGCAGATGCCATATGATGAGGGGAAATGGAGATAGGGGATGTGCCTGGTTGAGGCTCGATAGAGAAGTCGATTTCTAGGCGTAGAGGTAACCCAGGTAGCTCATGGGAAAAAACATCCACATACTCGCATATGACACGTAGAAGCTCTATTTATGGTTTGGTGTATTTACTGGCTAATAAGTTGGCAACTTTTCTACAGAAAATGTCAAATCGTCGTGTTTTTTGTCCATCTAATTTAAGAGAGTCTCTTCGCTCCCCCTGAATTCGAATTAGAGTTCCATCCTCGGCGCGAGCCCAAATTCTCTTCTAATAGCAATTAATTAGGGCTCAATGGGTAGAGAGCGAATCCATTTCGAGAATCACGTCGTAGCCGGCTAGATCAATGACTCGTAAGTCATAAGACAAACTAATGTCAGCAACTTTCAATGTACATGACTTACATACAGAATCTACTCGTATTTGACTCCCAACTTGTAAGGCTGTGCTTAAGGCTTGATCTAAAGGTTTTGGCTCTATGTGTAATGTTTGCATGCACGTTGACAATATGAACGAGTATGATGCTCCTAAATTGAATAAAACTTTTACCAAAGTGTTGAAAAGTACGAGCATACCTTGGACGATGTAGTTGTCATCCTCCTTACTTTCTTGTAAGGGAAATATCCATCCTTTGCGATTGTGGTTTCCACTTCTTGGTCCTTGGTTTTGAAGTCCCTATAAACCTTGATTTCCCTCCCTAGGCGGTCTTTTCCCATTAATTTGATGATTAGTTGATGGTCTTGAGTTTTGAATTTGTTGTCAATACCCTTGCTGCTGGTGCTGTCATTGCTTCTGGTGTTATGGTTGCTACTGCTGGGGTCATGAGTGCCAGTTCTCGAACCCTTATAAGGCACTCCGACTTCTTGTGGCTCTCTCCTCCACATCCATAGCACTTGAAAATTTCTTCGCTTCCCAGCATTTGTTGCCAAATCCTTCCTCTTGACTAATGGTTCCGGTTGTAAGGCTTGGAGGTTTGGTGGTCCCTATTGTGATTGTGGCGTACTGGTCCTCCCTTTGAGGAACCTGACCTATCTTAGGAAACTTTTCTCGAGTCTAAAATTTCTCGTCCAAGGAGTAAAGTTGTATTCACCACCCCAATATACGTGGGTAGGCGCATACCAACCATACGTCCTTTAATCATATGTTCTAAACCCCATTCAAATCTCTGTGCCCTTGTTGCTTCATCGGGGATGAGGGTGGTTGCGTGACGTCCCAACTCCTCGAACTTGGTTGCATACTCAGCCATGGAAGTCTTGTTTTACTTAAGCTTAAAAAATTGTCAGATCATATATTGCTTCAGTACGTCGGGGAAATATTTTTGAAGAAAAAGTTCTTCAAACTGCTGCATCGTGGTTATTTCTCTGGAGTTCTGGATTGATCTCCACAAGTGATCCGCATCTCCTTCCAGTTGGTAAGAGGCCAGGGCAATCCTAACTTCTTCTCCTCGGACGTCCATGGTGTTGAACATCTTTTTAACTTGGCAAAGCCAACCTTCTGCTGCTTGCGGGTTCGATCCTCTAAAAAACGTTGGGGGTCGAAGTCTACAGAATTCTGAGAACATGGCGGTTCAGTTGGGATGGACTGATGGCGGCATTGACCTTGCCATTTGTTGGCGTAGAGCATCCACGAGATTCCTAATATGATTATTAAGGTTCCCATCTCCTCCTCCTCCAAGCTGTGCCATGTTAAGTTCAAGGTTGATACGCTGTCTTCCCCTAGGTCTGCTCATCTCGATTGAAATTAACTAAGCATTGGAAACTATTTTAATTAGGGTTTGATTGTTTTAGTAGAGATGGGATTTATTATTCATAGACACACACACACATACACACACACACACATATTTCTATTTATATATAAGATCGTTACGATAACATATAATCAGAACATCAAACATACAGTTTCCTTATCATGGTGGCATATATAGCAAAAGAATTATAAACACATCACATCGTTTCATACAAAAAGTACCCAGCCACAAAACAAAAAAAAATCTACCCTAACCTCAGACCCTATCTATCTAGTATCCTTATTGGGATCTTCCTCCTCTTCACTGGGGTCTGCATCCTCCTCTTCGTTGGCATCAGGGGTAATAACAGTTGGCGGTGGAGAGGTGTAATTGAGGGAAATAGACGGGTACACTGAGGGGATAGGAGAGATTTTGGGTGAGGCCGGGGAGTAGGTGGGTGAAGCTAGAGCGTACTCAAGGGAATGCTCGGGTGAGGCGGGGGAATACTTTGGGGAAGTAGGAGAATACTCTGGGAAAGTCAAGGATTATCCTGGTGAAGTAGGTGGAAAGACACGGGTGTTGGTAACAGTTGTGTGCAACAGTAAGGGTGGCCGATAAGTTGATTGGTCAGCTAACCAAAGAGTGACTGGTGTCGGTTTAAGTTCACCTAAACCAAATTGTTTGTACACTAAGTATGGAAGGAGGTTAACACTAGCTTCTATATTAAGAAGGGCACAGTCAATCGAGTGATCGCCAGTAACGCATGACATGGTAGGAGCCCTTGGGTCTTTAAGCTTGGGGATGGTGTCGTGTCTTATGACAGCACTAACTTCCTCGGTGAGAAGAACTTTCTTTGGAAAATTAGTTTTCAACTTACGCTTTCAGGTACAAAGGTCTTTTAAAAACTTATTGTAAGAGGAAACCTGCTTGATGGCATCTAGGAGAGGTAGGTTGATCTTGACTTGCTTGAAAAGCTCAAGCATATCATCTATAGAGGCTTCATTTTTACTAAATGGTGACGGCCTATCAAAGTGTGTCGAAAATAGAGCTTGAAGTCCAAGTGAAGGTATAGACATAGTCATCACTGACTTTCTATAAAAAGTAGGTAGAAGAGATGGTGTGTCAGCAGATGCTGATGGTGTAGGAGATGAGTGAGGAATGATAGTCTTGGAGCTATCAAACGACTCCGGGTCTTGAGGGACTGTGGGTGGTACAGTCTTCTCATGATGAGTTTCAAGCTATCATCCGTTTCTAAGGGTCATCACTACCTGTGCATGTTCGTGGTACACACCACTACTAGTCAACTGACTATTCGCGGTAAACTGTCCTTTAGGATTGGTCATTGGTTAACTAGGCAATTTTTTGTCCTCTCTGCGATTCAAGGCAGCTGTCAGCTACCTGACTTTACTTTTCAATTTTTCAATAAACTAGGAGTGAGAACTCAAAAGTTGAGTTCTCATATCCAAGTCTTGTAAGGCCTTTAAAACATTATCCTCAAAAGGCAAGTTTCGAGGAGGGATTGAAGGTGCTGGTTGTGGAACAGAAGATGCATAGGCTGGATGATTATAGGTGTTGGGGTAAGTAGGCCTAGGAGGTGGAGCTAGCATGCTACCCTGATTGGGTTGCTGCTGCCAGGAGAAGTTGGGGTGGTTTCTCCATCCCATTTTGTAAGTACTAGAGAATGGATCATTAGCTGGTCTGGAGAAATCTTGCGCCACATTAACTTGTTCTTACACAAACTCGGGATATTATACAGTGACAGGGCAGTCGATGACAAAGTGAGCTGGGTTAGCTACAATGCATATGGACCTTGAAAGGTCGGAGGTGAGGCAGAAGGTGTTGTATTTTGATCATTTGATAGAAGTTGACTCAAAGTTTGTATTAAAGTGGTCACTAGATCGAGAGGTTACGTAACCTCATAAATGCCTCAAGGTTTCGTGGTAGAAAAGGCTATAGATATATAGGTATGAGATGCTAAGGCTTGATGTTGAAAATTTTCACTCAAACTCTCAAAAAGGCTCCACACTTCGTTCTCGATTTTCAACATAAAAGTACCATCACAAGTGGCGTTAACAAATTGACGGTGTTGAGGTATCAAACTGTCGTAAAAGCATTGGATTAATTGCCACTTCGGTACCTAGTGATGAGGACAAGCTATAATGACATCCTTAAGGCATTTTCAAGTTTTGTGAAAGGTCTCGCTATCGAGTTAGGTAAAACTCGTAATGGCGCATCGAATCTGATTGGTCTTGCCTATCGAAAAATACTTTTTCAAGAAATTCCTATTGTAATTTGGCCCATGTAGGTATTGTGTTGGCTTCTACGGAATTAAGCCAATGTTTAGCTTTATATTTTAGGGAATAGGGGAACAGTTTCATTTTGAGAGCTTCATTTGAGAAGTTACTTATTTTAATAGTTGATCATATCTCTAAGAATTCATCCATGCACTTATACGGGTCTTCATTTCTAACTTCAAAGAATGATGGTAGCATTTGTATTATGTTGGACTTGATTTCATAATGTGATGCCCCAACTGTAGGAGGTTGGATGCAGGACAGTGACACATACTCTGACGGAGTATAATACTCGATCAATGACTCAAGGTTTCGTGGTAGAAGAGGCTATAGATCTACCGGTATAAGATGCTAAGCCTTGATGTTGGAGATTTTCACTCAAAGTTTCAAAAAGACTCCATGCATCGTTCTCGTTTTTCAACATAAAGGTACCATTACAAGTGGCATTAACAAATTGATGGTGTTAAGGTATCAAACTGTCATAAAAGCATTGGACTAATTGCCACTTCGGTACCTAGTGATGAGTACAAGCTCTAATGAGATCCTTAAGACATTTTCAAGTTTTGTGAAAGGTCTCGCTATCGAGTTAGATAAAACTCGTAATGGCGTATCAAATTTGATTAGTCTTGCCCATTGCAAAATACTTTTTAAGAAATTCCTGTTGTAATTTGGCCCATGTGGTTATTGTGTCGGCTTCTACGGAATTAAGCCAATGTTTGGCTTTATATTTTAGGGAAAAGGGGAACAGTTTCATTTTGAGAGCTTCATTTGAGAAGTTACTTATTTTAATAGTTGATCATATCTCTAAGAATTCATCAATGCACTTATACGGGTCTTCATTACTAAATTCAAAGAATGATGGTAGTATTTGTATTATGTTGGACTTGATTTCGTAATGTGATGCCTCAACTGTAGGAGGTTGGATGCAGGACGGTGACACATACTCTGACGGAGTATAATACTCGATCAATGACTTAGTGTATTAGTCTTCCTAATGGACTTATGCCATTGGAGGGTTTATGGAAGTCAATAGAGGTGTTAGGTGTGGCAAAGAAAAAGCTAATTAGTTATGCTTAAAGGTTCGTTTGATTTTATGATCGAACGATGCTAGTTGTGTGTACAACGACCGGCAACCAAGCACGTAAAATTTGAATAAAAACTGAGGATGGGCTACGGGCCCCTTAACTCTACTTTTCTTTGGTTTTAACAAAGACAACTCACAAATTAAAACTTACGGTGCTTTAGATAGCGGTGAGCCGTTTTCTTTTGCTTTTGCATGCTGAAATTTGTTTGTTTGGTCTTGCCTTTGAAAACCTAAAATTAGAGAAACTTAGACCACATTATATCGAAAGAAAGAAGAAAAGCCAAATAAAAATTCTAATTGTATAAATCATAACCGTGCTATTCAAATTCCCGGTAACGGTACTAAAAATTGGTTCATTGTCATACCATACCAAAATAATCATTTAAAATCTTAAAATTAATTACTAACACGTAGTATGGTGGTTAAGTCTGGATATCATTTCTTAAGGATTAAAAAGACGAAATTACAATTTAACAACTAAAACTTCCTATTTGATTTTTCTTTAAAAAGAACCTGTTTTATTTATTCTAAAAATCTTGAAATTAAATAACTCGAAATAAAATATTTGATTTAAATAAGAGAAAGATTCATAAGGTTTAAATCCATCATAGCCAATATTTTAGTTTCATTTATATTCTAATTCATTCAATCGGTTTTATCCAATTCAATCATAACTATAAGTTTAACTCAGATTATTAAGACGATGTGTTCTAATCAAACTTAGCATTATCCTATCTAAAATTATAGCAAGGATTGTCCGAAGCATGACCCATCCTATCAAAGCATAGCGTTCCATTAAAAATAAGAAAAAATAACAGTTGTATGATCTTGTTTCATAAACACAGAAAATAAAAATGAAAACTAGATATTCAAATTAAAAACTCGTTAATCAAATGTTAACGACTTAAAGTCATACAACGAATTAAATTTGAATTAAAAAGAACTAGAAATCTAAACTAATCCTAAAATACCGACTAGGGGTTCATCATCCCTTAAAAAAGAAGAAGATTAGCCGCTCATGTTATGGCTTAAATCTATGAAGGTTTGAAGAAGATTTGAATACCGAGTCTCTTGTTGTAACTATGAACTTAATTAGCAACCTTTTGTAATCGCTGCATTCTTATACAACATCAATACTTTGTAATCCAACGTTCCAGATTTGTAACCTCCCCAAATTGATTTTCCTTTTGAATTCTAGTTTGTAACCCTAAGAGAGAAGTTCTTATATAGAACTTCTCTTGTATTTTGTATAAATACAAGAATACAAAATTACAAATTCTGATATTGCAAGTTGTGAGAGAGAGAAAGACAAACGAGGTACGTTCGAGTAGCGGTCTTTGGAGGTGTTCCAACATTTGGGTATGCCATTTTATCATGGGAGAGTAACGCCGGTGGAGAAACCTACAACACCTTTGGTAGGCGGTGAATTATTCTTAAAGAAACTGCATCTACAAGACTCGGTTTGCGTATTCTATTCATGTTATTTTTTACATTTTTGTTTTCTATAAATTTAGTTTATTGTAATCGTTGAAAATTAATAAACATGTATTTTTTGAACCACCTAGCATATCTTGTGTTATATTGCCAACATCTCCGTCTTTGACTTTTCGTCACTTCCCAAGCCTCCAGAGCTGTCTCTAGATGAATGTGAGATCAGATTTCAGAAGATATGGAATGATCCTTAATGATCTCCAAGGCCTTGTATTTATAGAATCTATCTACGCCCCTTGTTGTAGAATTTGAATCAAACTGTGGTTACCCGTTCCGTCCGGACGGTTCCTATTCCGTTCTGACGCTTTTGCTCCAGTAGGTTTTCCGTCTAAACGCCCATTAAGTTTATCTGGATGCAAATCTTCTGCCTCGATTATGTTCAAATGCAATTAGGTCCGTTTGGACGGTTCTTTTCTGATAATTTCCTTCTTGTTCTTTTTGTCCTGTTTTGTGCCATTTTTTTCTCTACCTTACCACATTTGAGTTTGTCATGAAAAACACTACAAAACAATTTATTCAATATAAAATCGAGACTTAACATAGTATATTTTGCAGGATTAGATAGGTACTTTTACGTATAGATCACGTACTAAAACAAACAATACTAAAATAAAAAATTATAAAAGAAAAATAATTTTCAAAAATGAGAATTTCTATAATCAAAAAATTCCTAATCATGATTCTCTAAATTTCTTCTTTAACCTCTACCGATTCAATTATTCTCAATTTTTCTCCACTATTTGTTCTACATCAAAACTTAGCCCATTTCATGACCTAATCCAAAATTTTCCTTTTGTAGTGGAGTTAGTCGCATGTAATGATAGATCACAACTATATTATTAAAAGCTTTTTACGAGCTCAAGTGGGTATTTTATTATAATGAAATTTGTAAAAAAATAATTACTAAAAAAATTAAAGGTGCTAAAATATACTTTAAAAGTTAGTCATTTTTAGATATTTAAAACTATATGTCACCTATAAACTAAGGATCTGTTTGGGCCAACTTTTAAGTTGTACTATTCAGTTTTCAAAAAAGCTAACTTACTTTTTTTAACATTTTTTTAATCCAATGAAAAAAGTTATTACATATTCCAAACACTCTAACTTTTTTTCAAACAAAATTATTATAACACCCTTACATAAAAAATCAACCCTACTCACAAAAATAAAAAAAATCTGTACCAATATCTCAAACACTACAACTTAAAAGCTAAAAGTAAGGATATTTTAGACATTTTAATAAAAAGTAAAAAAGTAAAAAAGTAAAAAAGCTACTACAAAAAAATTATCCCAAGCACTCTCACTTTTCTTTATTCCTTTTTTTTTTCAAAAAAAACTAAATTTCTTAAAAGCCAAGCTTAAAAGCTATTTCAAATAGGCACTTAAACCAAAAAATTTGTTAAATAAATTGACACATTTTTAAAAAAAATTACAAACTGAAGAGAGAGAGAGAGAGAGAGAGAGAGACCCTCTAATTATGAATTCCTACCTAGTTAAGTAGTGACACATTTTCATATGTTGAATAAAACAATAACAAAAAAGTGATTGGTCCCACTAAACACATTAATGATTGTGAAGGTAAAAACACCACCTAAAGTTACTTCAAGAACATTGAATATTTGCTCGCTTGACAGGCCACTAGATTGATGCCCAATTCTTAGCGATCTAGGCCATCTCCATTTATTTGATAAATTGAGAGATTTTTATTTTTAATTTCTGATATTTATAGTATTGGGATTTAAATATTAATTTCCAAACAAAAAAAATTTCTGCACAAAGAAATTTAGAAAATAATTAATATCGAGAATTTACGTGATTCGACATACATCAGTTCATGTCCACGAGCGATAAAGAAAATATTTTACTAAGTCGAATATGAAAGAGTACAACATCTGTCTCTCTTCTTTCTATCAAATAGCCTCTCTATATTTTCTGTATTCTAAAGCTCCTACTAGTATTTTATTTATAGACACACAAAAAATCCTAGAAGCTTGAAAACCTATTTAAAATTAAATTCTATACATTTAAAATTCTTAGAAGGCTCTTAATTTCACCACAAGTCAAATACGTGTAGACCAAAAATAAAACAATAAATGAATTATGTAGAATATAAACACCAAAGCTACGGGCACCACCTAGGCGCACCGCCATCCAAATGGCATCAAGTTGACAATGTTGATGATGCTTTTTATTTTTTGTTAAAATTTAATTTTAGACTTGTTCTAATAAAAAAAGTAAAAAAGTAAAGAATTTAAAAATAATTAATTTTACTAAAAACAAAAATAAATAACATAAAATTTAATTCATTAATTTATTTTAGTTTTTTTTTTAAATTATTTTTATATTTTGATCACAAAATTATTTTTATAGTTCATTTCAATGAGAGAAATCTAAAAAATATAATAATTTGATCAAATAATGACAAAATTTCAATTAAATATATAAAAAAGTCGATAAATCCCGATTTGACATCTCTAAAAAGTCAATATTTTTGGTAAAAGATTGATTCTTAAGTTACACTGTTTGGTATCTCTATAAAATCTACTATTTTTTTAAAATAAAATAAAATAATTATTGGCAATTCTTGTACCACCTTTTGAGTTTTCGAGTTGCTCAACCTAATCACAAAATCACTTTTAACAATACTTTATTAGATATATATTCAAAATGCGACAACATTGACAAGTTTAAATAGTTTATCTTCATAGTATATTCAAATACAAAATAAGTTCAAATAGTTTCAAAGACACTAATAAATTAATAAGATATTCAAATACAAAACAAGTTCAAATAATTTGAAACACACTGATTAATTAAAAACATGTTCAAATACGAGTTCAACTACAGTTCTATAAATTGTGAAATAAAACAAATTATATTGAAAACAAATTATTCATAGAAAATAAATTTTATTATCGTCAAATAAATTACATTCTTATAATAATAGTAATAATAATAAGGATATTAACATGCATAAATACTTTATTCTTAAAGTCATCCAATTAATCAAAACCTATTACCCACAACCCAAAAGATCCAAAAAACAAATATAGTAAAAATTAATTATAAACACTTACAACAATATAAATTGAAGTTTAGAAAATACCTATTTAAGAGAAGAAAATTTAAAATTTTTATCAGCAATCAGTAAAATTGATAACAGGTAAAGCTGTTTGGGTGGGTAAAAAAGTTATTGGTGCTGCGGCAAAGCATTTTTGACAACTCCTCTTTTGCCATAGTTTGTTCCTCAAAAAATAAACATTACGTTAGGCAGTGAAATAAAGTTAGGCGGTGCCTTATGGGGTGAAGGCAGGAGGTGACTATAGCTTTTTTGAGAATATAAAACACATAACCCAACATATGGCGATTTACCTTAATGGTAAGAACTGTTTAGATTATAAAGCTTATCGAAGAATTACCTTAATGGTAAGAACTGTTTAGGTTATAAAGCTTATCGAAGAAATCATACATACAAAAAATTAAACTAATTAGACATAGATTACTAATAAGTGTTTGTTGTTTCCTTAAATTGTAAACTTATATATTATAGCTAAAATAATGTGATTATGACTTTAAATAGTAATTGCAAATATTTGTTAATGTTGTAAACTTATAGTTTAAATTAATAAAGTTTGTATTTATTAATATAGATAAATGCTATAAAGTTTGAGTTTTTTGAACTTTATCCTAAACTAAAAGATAAAAGATATAATTTAAATAGCAACAAACACCCCACAATATGGCTCGAATATGTTTATCCTAAAAAAAAATAGATGTATGATTGTAAGAGTACACCTTATAATTTTCTTAGAATTAATTTATTCCAAGATCTAGTTTTTGATCTCTGATCAATTTAATTGTTTGTGTGAATTTTTTTTAAATATATTTTATAATGTGAATGATTTAAATCATCTAAATGAATCATCTGAACAAATCTACCATAATAATTATAAGACAAAAATAAAAAAGGGCTTCATTTCTTTAAAAAATAATTAATTGAATCCAATTGGCATGGTCAACCCTACCTCCTTCCTGAAACATAAAAATCAACTTTGTGTTCGTTTCGGATCACTAAAAAAAAAATCGAGTGTCAACTTAAAAGTTATTTTCTTATGCTGCACAATTTGGTATATTTTAAAAATTATTATTTTTTCAATAAAAAACTTATTCATATTTTAAATAATCTCACTTCTTTATTGAATGAAATGAGAATAATACCCATAATAAAAAGATCAAATATATTCTCAAAATAAAGAGGTAAAAAATTCATAAAAAATACTAAAACTAAAAAGTAACAAGCAAAGGCATATTAGAATCTTAACGGAAAAAAAAAGTTTGTCCAAGTAATCTAAAAATCTATTACCCCAAATAATCTATTTTTTTATTTAAAAGAGATATAAGATTATATTACATATTGTTAAAAAAAATATCACGCCATAAGAAAAATGCTCGGTGATCCAAAAAATATATCTTTATTGACTTTCAATGATTACAATAAACAGAATTTACAGAAACGAAATTGCAGAAAATAATTTGAATAGAATATGCAAATCGAGTCTTGGAAACGCAGTTTCCTTAAGAATGATTCACCGTCTATCGAGGATTTTGTAGGTTTTTCACCGGCGCCACTCTCTCAGGATTAAACAGTTGACCCGAACGTTGGAATACCACCAATGATCGGCTACGAACGTACTTCGTCTGTCTTCTCTCACAACAGACTATCAGAATTTGTATCTCTCTTCCTCATCTTTCTGTATTCTGTCTCCACTTACCTGTTGTCTGTGTATCTATGCAGAATACTACACGAGTCTCTTGATATAGGATTTCTCCTATGGAGAGTTACACTAGAATTGAATTAGCAATTGAATGGCCAATTCAATTGTCAATTGAATTCTGGTATTAAATCCAATTGAATGGCCAATTCAATTGCTGATTGAATTTAGAAAATAAAACTAATTGAATTCAGAAAATTTCAACACATATATCACGAGATTGTATTTTTCTTAGTATAACAAATGGTTAAAGAATTATGTATTTATTGAATAATTCATTTCACAAAATGTGAAATTATAATACTTTAAAAAATATGATATTAATAATCTCTTCACTAGTCCTATAAAATTATTTATCATTATATATATATTTTAATTATTTGTATGATTAATCAAATAGAGTTCTAAGAGATTAATATTTTATATCTACCAAACAAGACTCTACGGCATTCTTTGATAATTGTTATAGAGTTTGGAATTGAATTACAATTATGTAGAATTTAGGAGTATACATGGGTCAGTTTGGTTCGGTTCCGTACTAAATTTAGGACCGAATCAATTTTGATCGATTCTAATTTTTTAGACCCAAAACTCACTCAATTATTTTGTAGAACCAAACAAAAGCAAACTAATAAAAATTGGGTTAGTTTGGTTTGGAACCACGGTTCCATGGCTTTTAAAATTTACTTTGTAGGCATATAAAAAATTACTATGTATAACTTTTAAAAGTTTGAAATAAATAATAAAAAATGCTAACACCCATATAGTATAATAAAATCATAAAATAAAAGTTTAAAATAATTATTTTACAATCTATTTAGTGAAATAAATAACAAATATCTAACAAAAAATTCACAAAAATCAATGACATATAACAAATAAATAGTAATTAATAATAATTATCTAATCAAATGACTCTTTTTTTTTCAATTTGGAAAACTAGAAATTTTTTTATTTTTTCTATATGAATCTCACAATAATTACATATGTATTCTAATAGTTATTATATATATATATATATATATATATATGTATATATATTAATTGGGTCTATATGGATCAATTCTCGGGTTAGTTTGGGCTAATCCAAGACTAACTCAAGAACTGTATTAATATTATCGGTTTGTATTTTTTGAGAAGCGGGACCAAACCAATTACTTATAAAAATCGAACCAACTCAACCCAACGCATAGTGGTCGAATTGGTTCGATTCTTGAATTTTTCGAATCTCTTGTGCACCCCTAATGTGGATCCAACAATTCTTTACCTGCTTGCTACAAAATAGACTGGATTCAAAGTCCAATTGAATTACCAATTCTACCAAAATAGTGGATTAGTAATACCCACCTCAACTATTCATAATCTACTCTGCCTGAATTGGAAAGTAAATACCATTATTACTCTTACCCATTCCTAAAGTCATGCTAAATGGAAACTTCAATATGTAGCTTTAACCGTTAGCTTGTTCCCTAAAGTCATGCTAAATGGCAACTTCAACTGTTAGTTTCAATCGGCTAGTCGAGTTGTACTCGGACAAATGGCCGGTGAGGCTACTGGTAACTTTAATTGGCTAGCTAGTGGGGTCTCGGTCGTATGGTTGCAGTATAAGGATAATATTAAAAATTAATAAATGTAATCATATCCCACTTTATTCAATTCTACACAAAGAAAAAATGATTGTTAGCCCAAGGGCTTTTTATTTTGATTTTGATGATTTTCATAATTCATTTTCTAAAGAATAAATGGCTTTAAAAGAATAATATTTTTATATTTTCAAAATAAAAGTGTTAACACATTTTGAACAAATGATTTGACACCTTAACAAAAAAAAATGACTTATCTCTCAAAAGAATGAAAACACTAAAATATTCTTGCATAAGAATATTTTGAGTTAAACTCAATTGAAAAATAAGTCAAATATTTTTAAGGTAAAAATATACTTGAATCACATCAAGTGTGTCAACCTCTTTGAACGAATAGTTTAACACCCTAACAGTTTCATGATGTTATCCTTCAGGTATCAAAGTTAGTGTCGACACAAACAAGTTTTGTGTCAATACAAAAGACCCGTAGCTCTCAGGACTCAAAATGAGTCAATACAAATAAGTTTTGTGTCAATATAAAAGTGTTTCTCACTTTTGGTATCCAAAATTTTAAGTCGACACAAATGGAAATCGTGTCGACATAAAAGAACCGAGGCCACCTGCAGCATTTGAGGTGTCGACACCAATTGAAGATGAGTTGACACAAAAGTGCCGAAGCTGCCTGAAGAATTTGTGGTGTCGACACTAGAGACCTCAAGTGTCGACACAACTATACCAAGACTTTCTGCAGAATTTAGTGTCGACACCAAAGAAGACATGAGTCGACACAAAGTGTCTCCTCCCGAATTCTGAAGTGCATTTGAGTCGACACCAACTGAAGATGAGTCGACACAAAAGTACCGAGACTTCCTGCAAAAATAGTGTCGACACCAAAGGAAAGTTGAGTCGACACAAAGTGCCTTATTCGGATGCTGAAGTTTCAAACGAGTCGACACCAGATTCAAATGTGTCAACACCATGATGTTGGTAAGGTAGAGTGCAAAAATTGAATTTTTATCGACCCAACCACTTAAGGGATCCTGCCCTAGACATTTTGTGTCAACACCAAAGATAGTTGTGTCGACATCGGCAACGAAAATTCAAATTCGCAACAGATTTCAACGGTTAAATTTTTGGCATTTATTGCTCTCACCTATCTCCAACAGTCATGAATGCACAAGAGCTTATATAAGGAGTAACTTATCAGCATTTACTCCAACTGGAGACCTATATTTACTGTTCTATTGTTTGAATCAAACTTAGAATTCTCAACCCCTCATTTATTGCTGAATCTCCAACTCTTGTTCCTCATCTCTCTTTACTTTCTCATTTATTGTAAATTATTTATGTAAAGAGAGTGAGTGTTTCTCATTTATATACTTCATTTATTGTAATAAAGGGTGAGTCATCATTTATCCTTTGAGTGAGTGAGTAAATCTCATCAAAGAAGAGTTCAAGAGAGATTAGAAAAAAATAGAGACTTATTTTTATAGGATCTTCGTGAAGCTGTTTTAGGCTTGTGAATGCGCCCATAAATATTCGGTTTACTCAAGCGAAGTTTTGAAGTTGTAAAGTCTTGAAATGCGTCCGTGAAGCATTCTAGATAGTGAAAATACTCAAGGGAGAACTTGAGGAGTGGATGTAGACTTGGAAGAAGCCGAACCACTATAAACTTTGGTGTTCAGTTCAATCTCTCTATCCCTAACCTCTCTAATATTTGTATTACTTTAATCATTGATTAAATTGCTATATTTGTGTGTTTTATTAAAAGGTTCTCGAAAAGATTTTAAAATTGTTATTTATTTTTTAAAGACCCAATTCACCTCCCCTCTTGGGTTGCCTAGAACTAACAATTGGTATCCGAGCTTGGGCTCTTATTTTTTACTTAATAGTCTAAGTGTTTATATGACAACCACTAGCATCGAACCTATCCAATCCGAAGGTCAGTTGACCAATAGACCCCATTTGTTCAATGGAACAAATTACAATTATTGAAAGGCTAGAATGAGGATTTATATTCAAGCCGTAGATTATGACTTTTGACAGGTTATCTTAAATGGACTAAAAAGACCCACCAAAATTGTTGAAGGGGCTGTTGTCCCTAAACCAGAAGCTGAATGGACTGAAATTAATATTAGGAAGATATAAAAAAATACTAAAGTTATGAATCTCCTATATTGCTCACTTGACCCAAATGAGTTCAATAGGATCTCTACATGTGACACTGCAAAAGAAACATGGGATAAATTCAAAGTTACCTATGAGGGTACAAATCAAGTGAAAGAGTCAAAAATCAGTCTGCTTACGCATAACTATGAATTATTCAAAATGAAGCAGGATGAAACAATTTCTGATATGTTTACTCGCTTCACTGATATTATTAACATACTAAAATCTCTTGGCAAAATTTACACTAATGTAAAAATGGTAAGAAAATTATGAGGTGTATGCCAAAGAGTTGGGAAGCTAAGGTCTCGACCATTCAAGAAGCTAAAGACCTGAACAGGCTCAGTCTAGAAGAGCTCTTTGGTTCTCTCATGACCGATGAGATTAACATCAGGATGGACGAAGAGGTCAACTCATAAAGAAGAATCTAAGAAAGACTCCTCAAGTGATGAAAATGAAGACATGGCTCTCATCACAAAGAAATTTAAAAAGTTTCTTAGAAACAAGAAATAAGGAGGAAGAAAGTTCTTCAAGAAGGAAGAATACCGAGGCGAGCCTACTAAATTCAAAGGCGACTCTAGCAAGTTAAAGAACGAATTCAAAAAGGAAAAAATCATTTTCTATGAGTGTAAAAAGTCTGGACATGTAAAGGCTGAGTGTCATCAGCTCAAAAAGTAATTTAAAAAGAGCTTCAAAAAGGCCATGATAGCTGCTTGGGGTGAATGTGATGACAGCAGCTCTGAAGATGAAAAAGAGAAAAATAAAGTAACAAATCTATACCTCGTGGCCAAAGAAGATGATGAGGTAACTTCTAACCCTTTCTCCTTAGATGAACTGTAATGTGCATTTGAAGATCTGCATGATGAGTTGAGAAAGATGAGTGCAAAGAATTCTATTTTATAAAAGTTAGTTATTTCATCCTCAATTGAAACTAAAATTTTGAGAAATAAAAAATCTGTTTTATCAAAACAAGTTTCTGTTTTGAAGGATGAAAATAAAGTTTTGAGGGAAAAAGTTGAGGACCTCACAAAAACTGTTTATAAGTTCATTCAAAGAAAGAACAATTTAGATAAACTTTTTGGGATGCAAAAATGGGTTTTTGATAAAGTTGGAATCGGGTATAAACCCAAGAAGAAATAAAAATTCTTAAGCAACATTTTTGTCAAAACATCATCTAATCATACAAATGCCAATTGCTTTCATTGTTATGAGTATAGACACATTGTCACACACTATCCACACAGAAAATTCTCAAATATCTCTGTCAAGAAGGTTTGGGTTATTAAAGGAACACACTCTCAAGGAACTAACACGAAAGGACCCAAGAAAATTTGGGTACCAAAAGTCAAAACTTGATTCTCCTTGTAGGTATGTCTCAAATCCTCATTCAAGGAGGGGATGTGGTATCTCGATAGCGCTTACTCAAGATACATGACAAGCGACCAATCGACGTTTGCATCTCTCAAACCAAAAGATAGTGGATTTGTGACTTTTAGAGACAATAACTAAGTAAAAATCATAGGGATTGGTTGTATTGGTAAAATTTCTTTCCCTTCTATTGAAAATATTTTGCTTGTTGATGGTTTAAAACATAATTTTCTTAGCATAAGCTAACTTTATGACAAATGCTACAAAGTTGTGTTTGATCATGCTAAATGTATTATTGAAGATTCAATCAATAACAAAGTTATTCTTGAAGGTTAAAGATAAGAAAATATTTATACATTACTCTCAATGATCTTTCTAAGAATGACACCAAGTGCTTAGCCGCTTTGAGTGATAATAGTTGGTTGTGGCATAGAAGGCTTGGAGATGCACACATGAACTTAATTTCTAAACTTTTGAAATAGACAAAGTGTGTGATGCATGTCAACAAGGCAAGAAAATTAGAAATTTTTTTCATTCTAAAAATGAGATTTCAACATCTAGACCACTTCAACTATTGCACATGGATTTGTTTGGTCCAACAATGACTTTAAGCCTTGGAGGTAAGAGATATGCATTTGTTATTGTTGATGATTTTACTGGATACACTTGGGTGCTGTTTTTAACTGATAAGGATGAATCCTTTGCCTCTTTTATAAAACTGTCTCGGAGAGTTCAAAATGAAAAAAAATTTTTAACTCACAAGTATCCGAAGTGATCATGATAGAGAATTTAAAAATAAAAATTTTAAAAAATTTTGTGATGAAAATGGTATTAACCATAAGTTCTTTGCTCCTAGAACCCCTCAACAAAATAGAGTTGTTAAGAGAAATAATAGGACATTTGAAGAAATGGTAAGGACCATACTTTGTGAAAATAATCTACCAAGATACTTTTGGGCCGAGGCTGTCAACACCGCTTGATTTATCATAAATAGAGTTATGACAAGAGTTTCTCTTAAAAAAACTCCATATGAGCTATGGAATGGAAGAAAACCTAATATTAGTTATTTTTGCGCTTTTGGATGCAAATAATTTGTTTTAAATAACAACAAAGAACTTTTGGGCAAGTTCGACGCAAAATCTAATGAATGTATTTTCTAGAATATTCTATATCTAGTAAAGCGTATAGAGTTTTCAACAAAAAGAAGCTAGTTGTTGAATAATCTATACATGTTATTTTTTATGAAGCTAATCTTGGTTCTTCAAAGAATTTTTGTGAAGATAACCTGTTGAATATAGAAAAAGGTATTGAAGATATTTTTATCAAAGAAAAGGAAGAGCCAAATCAAGAGAAAGTTTCAAATTTTCAACAAAATGCAGTCTAACAGATTGCTGAATCTGAAAATCCAGAAAATTCAGACCTACCTGAAGAATGGAGGTATGCTCACGGTGACCCAAAAGATCTTATCATTGGTGATTCATCGCAAGGTATCAAAACTCGTTCCTCTCTACGTAATGTTTATGGTAATTTGGCATTCTTTTTTCAAATTGAATCAAAATATTTTGAGGAAGCCGAAAATGATAAATTTTAGATCTTGGCTATGCAAGAACAGCTAAATCAATTTGAAAAAAATAAGGTTTGGACTTTTGTCCCAAGACCTAAGGAACACTCCATTATTGGTACAAAATATGTTTTTAGAAATAAAATGAATAAGAATAGAGTAGTTCTTAGGAACAAAACTCGATTGGTAGCCCAAGGTTACAATCAAGAAAAATGCATTGATTTTGATGAGACTTTTGCTCCTATGGTTAGGCTTGAAGCCATTAGGATGTTGCTTGGTTAGGCTTTTGCATGCTTTAAAAATTTCAAACTCTATCAAATGAAAGTCAAACTCTATCAAATGGATGTCAAAAGTGCCTTTTTAAATGGTTTCATCTCGGAGGAAGTTTTTGTGAAACAACCTCTTGACTTTGAAAATCCTGATTTTCCAAACCAAGTTTACAAACTTACTAAAACTCTCTATGGTTTAAAGCAAGCACCTAGAGTATGGTATGAAAGGCTAAGTAAATTCTTGATTGAAAATGAGTTTTCAAGAGGAAAAATAGATACTACTCTTTTCATCAAGTCTCAAGGAAATGACATGCTAATTGTACAAATTTATGTAGATGATATATATTTTGATGCAACTAACGAATCTCTTTGCAAAGTCTTTGAAGTGTATGCAGGGAGAACTCGAGATGAATATGATGGGTGAGCTCAACTATTTTTTTGGACTCCAAATTAAACAAACTCAAGAAGGAATCTACATCAATTAAGCTAAATACACGAGAGACATATTGAAGAGGTTTGACATGCTTAAGGCAAAACCAATGGAAACTCCAATGTGTCCTACAACAAAGCTTGACAAAGATAAAAATGGCATAGTAGTAGATGAAAAGCGTTATAAAGGTATGATCGGATCTCTCTTATATTTAACTGTTAGTCGTCCAAATATTATGTTTAGTGTATGCATGTGTGTTAGATTTTAATCAAATCCTAAAGAATCATATGTGATTGCAATTAAGGGCATCTTTAGATACCTTTTAGGTACACAAAACCTAGGATTATTTTATCCTAGAGGAATAGTCTTTGAGTTATTTGGCTATCTAGATGCTGATTTTGCCGAATGCAAAGTAGATAGAAAAAGCACAAGTGGTACTTATCAATTCTTAGGACACTCACTAATCTCTTGGTTTAGCAAAAAGCAAAACTCAATGGCCTTGTTTACAGCCGAGGGTGAGTACATTGCAGCTGGAAGCTGTTGTGCACAAGTTCTTTGGATGAAACAACAATTAGAGGATTATGATTTTCATTTAGATCATGTCCCTATTAAATGTGATAACATTAATGCAATTAATATATCCAAGAACCCAATACAACACTCAAGAACCAAGCACATAGAGATTAGACATCATTTTATAAGAGATCATGAGCAAAAAAAAAATATTGAACTTGAATTTATAGGCACAGATTACCAATTGGTGGACATTTTCACAAAATCCTTAAATGAAGAAAGAATATGCTAATTACCCCCCAAAAAAAGAAAGAATATGCTATATAAGAAGATAACTTGATATGCTATGTGTTCATATTTCATGATTTATATGTTATACTAACCATGCATTTTCATTGCATTTTAAACCATTTGATGTTCCTTCTTGAAAGTAAAAATGTGTCGACACCACTTGGAAAGTGTTGACACAAATGTGTGTAGTGTTAACACAAAGCTGTTTAGAAGTGACACTGTGAGAAAAGTATCAACCCCTTTCTATTCAGTGTTGACACCATTTTGGTTCCCTGACTCTCGGTAAATTTGTGTCGACACAAAATTTAATCGTGTCGACCCAAATAGCCGAATGTGTCGACACCTTCTGAAAATGTGTCGACACCATTTCCTGTTTTCGATACCCACACTTTCGAAGAAAAGTGTCAACACCAATCATAATTTGTGTCGACACAAATCTTAACGTCTATATATAGACGTGTCTGACCCGAACAATCACTTTGTTCTCTCTCTCTCTATAAAAATTGTTCATCTCCCGCCCTTTTTCTCCTTCAAAATTCGTGTCGATCCCTCATCTTCTTCCTCCTTCAATCTTCAATCTCAACCCTTTTTCATCAAAATGCCACCAAAAGTGATGGGTAAAGGATCAAAACGGTCCAGCGGTGAGGGTTCCTCAAACCCTAGATCATCAAAGAAGAAGAAGACGACAACGGCGACAACGGCGACAACGACGGATACTGTACGTGCAAACGTAGCAACTTCAGAGGTAATTTCTTTTAAAACCCCCAAAATTCGACAACTGTACTTCTCTTCTTTTGCAAATCGAAAAGTCGTTCCCAGTCGGTCCATAGACTTTTCATTTTTTGATTCCATTGAAATGAGATTTAAGGATCTCTTTTTAAGTCTTGAGTGGGAAAGGCTCATTCAAATCAAAAAACCTCACTATCCCACATTGATTAAATCTTTTTATGCACACTTTCACATCTCACTCGTTCCGACCACCACCATCACCACTTGAGTGAATGATGTAGACATTGTTCTGACTCCTTCTTCTCTAGATGAGATTCTTGGGATTCCCGAAGGTAAAATCTGTGTGTATCATAACCAAAAACCTATTGAGGTTGAAGATTTTTCATTTTTTGATTCTGTCAAAGATATCTTTGAGAATGATGACATCGATCCTACTAAGCCCTTAGAGGCTAACTCCTTGAAACCGAAAATGCGCATCTTACATCACATGGTCCACCACATTTTTCTACCCCAAAAGGAAAAATTTGGTGACGTTACTTATATGTACATTTTCATCATGTGGTGCATCCTCGAACAGAAAAACCTAGATCTAGGCTTTTTGTTCATTTCTCACATGCTCCACTTTCACAGCAATTGTTCATTTCTCACATGCTCCACTTTCACAGCAAGTCAAACTCCTCTCTCCCACATGGAATGTATCTCACCAAAGTTTTTTGCCATTTTGGCATAAACTTATCTAAGGAGAAGGGAGTTGCATTTTTAAAACATGACATGTGTGGCAGTTCATCACTAAAACATATGCAAATTGCAAATGTTAATGGTGTTTGGACCACCTCTCGTCGTGGGACCCCCTCATATGCCAGAACCTCTCCTCCTCCTCCTCAAGACATTTCATCCATCCTCATAGATCTTGATTCTCCTCCCTCTCAACCTGATGTTCATGGACCCTTTGGCACTCCTGGTCCATCTTCTGCTCCTCATCCTCTCTCCTTTGTATCTGCTCCACATGCTCTTGTTCATGTTGATCTATCTGAGGTCGTGTCTTTGATCAATTCTTTATCCTCTAAAGTGACTTTATTTCAAGCAAAAGCCGATCAGGACTTCTTTGATTTAAATCACACTATTTCTGCCCATTCTGAAAAAGTAAAATCTGTTGAAAAATCCAATCGGTCTTTGCGTAAAGAAGTAAAACAAGCCACGGACGCTGGACGGTCATTGTGTCGTACAATGGACGATAGCATCATCTTCATTGTTAATGCGAGCACTGCTATCCTACGACAAGTTCAAAAAGAATATGATGAAGGTGTAGTCATGGCTATTCAAGCCAACTCTCAAAAAGTTGAAGAACACCTACAGTAGATCAAAGAAGTCTGGGCCAAACAATTCAAGCTCAAGGAAACAAAGGAAGAAAAGGCCACGCATCTCAAAAGGGAAGCAGGCCTTGCTTTGGCAGCATGTTATAAAGTCATGGCCGCAGCCGAAGCTAAGGATGAACGAGTGCGAGCATCAAAAGAATGGGCATCTACTAGTAAGGAAAAAGCCAAGGCGAATAAGGAATTCATGTTGGAGAAATATAACACCACAAGATACATGCTCGGTGATCCAGAAAATACATTTTTATTAACTTTCAAAGATTGCAATAAACATAATTTATAGAAAACAAAATTATAGAAATAATATGAACAGAATATGCAAATCAAGTTCTGCAAACGCAGTTTTCTTAAGAATGATTCACCACCTACTGAGAGTGTTGTAGGTTTCTCCATCGGCGTCACTCTCCCAAGATAAAACGGTTGACCCGAATGTTGGAACACCACCAAAGATCGGCTACTCGAGCGCACCTCATCTGTCTTTTTCTCTATCTCAACAGACAATTATAATCTGGTCTCTCTCTCTCTCTCTCTCTCTCTCTCTCTCTCTCTTTCTCCTCTTGAATTCTGGAGTCACTCACATTTTTTATGTTCTGTCATACATCATTAGAATACCAGGAGAGATCTTATTTTATATATAATTCCTCACATGGAGGGTTACAATAAATGAATAGAGAAATCAATTACCCCAATGAATGGTATTGATTGTTGAAATTCAATTGCCAATTGAATGGCCAATTAAATTGTCAGTTGAATTCAGAAATCAATTCTAGAATAATGGTCAATTGAATTCACTATTTCCAACAATTGCCCCTATGAATGAAATTGGCGGGAGTACAAACCCATATTACATAGCTGATTGCAAGAGAGATAGACAACTGAAAGTCCCTGCATAGGATAGGTAACGGTTAGCCTTGAACCTTCCCTTGTGAAAACCTAACGGATTTACCGGCAAACAAGTGGGTGATATCACCTTGAACTGTGTCGCCATAGGAATAAACCGAGACAATAGGTTTCACACAACAACTTTCACAATGAAGTTTTCGTTCTCACGGTTGTGTTCGTTTTGGCCATGAAACACTCTTCCTAGTTCTGCAAGTATTTTCTCGAGAATTTTACCTTGTCAAATTCTCAAAGCGGCCCGATTTCATACTCACATAGGTGACTTTTATCCAATGGTATTTCTCTATTCCATCCTGGCTCACCAGTAAAAGTGATTAAAAGCTAATGCTTAACCTCCTAAATCACCGCTGCATCATAGGAATAGGTAAGAGTTCACAAACTCCACGGTGATTATCTTAGGTATACGTAATTAGGTTGTCCCATTAAACCTAGATCTTGAGATCTCTAGTCAGCTAGGTTGAATTTTTCTTCACGACACCTTTTTATGTTATAGGCTGTAATCATATTCCCATCGATGCTCTTTTAACTAACTCTCTAGTTAACCCTTTGGTTAGCGGATCCGCAATATTGTCCTTTGACTTTACATAGTCAATTGTGACAACCCCACTTGAGAGTAGTTTTCTAATGGTATTATGTCTACGACGTATATGTCTAGACTTACCATTATACATATGACTCTGTGCCCTACTTATTGCCGATTGACTATCGCAATAGATACACATAGCTGGCATAGGTCTAGGCTATCTTGGAACATCTTCAAGAAATTTTCATAGCCATTCTGCTTCTTCAGTTGCTTTATCTAAAGCAATGAATTCTGATTTCATCGTAGAACGTGCTATACACGTCTATTTGAAATATTTTTAAGATACTGCTGCACCACCAAGAAGAAATACATATCCACTTGTAGACTTTGAGTCTTTCGTGTCCGATATCCAGTTTGCATCACAATACCCTTCTAATACTGCTGGATATCTGGTGTAGTGCAGTCCTAGATTACGAGTATATCTCAAATGGCGTAGCAATCTAACTATTGCTTTCTAGTGATCACATCCTGGATTACTCGTGTATTGGCTCAGTCTACTTACTGAGTAAGCAATGTCAGGCCTTGTACAACTCATCAAGTACATTAGACTCCAGATGACCTGAGAATATTCCAATTGGGAGACACTTTCACCCCCATTCTTGGATAAATAGATACTCATGTCCACCGGGGTCCTGGCGACTTTAGTGTTAGAATTGTTGAATTTCCTTAGAATCTTGTCAACATAATGAGTTTGACACAACGTAAGGCCGTCCAATGTTCTGGTGATCTGGACACCCAGAATCACATTAGCGAGACCCATATCCTTCATGTCA
>JAULJZ010001301.1:0-17201 GCA_032270985.1 Heliamphora pulchella
GAGAACTCCTAAGTCCTTGGTATGAAAATGATGAGCCAAATGTCGTTTTAAAGCAGCAATACCAGTAGAATCATCACCAGAAATAATAATATTATCAACATAAACAATCAGCACAATAGTACCAACAGAAAAGTGATAAACAAGCACTGAATGATCAAATGTGGAATACCGAAAACCGTAGGTAATGACAATAGAACTGAAGCGATGAATCCAGGCATGAGGAGATTGCTTCAGACCATATAGAACCTTACGCAAGCGACAAACAAGATGCTCACTGCCAGACACAACATAGCCAGGGACCGATCCATATAGACTCTTCTTGAAGATCACCGTGAAGAAAGGCATTCTTAATGTCAAGCTGATATAATAGCCAAGAACGACTAACAGCAACGGATAGAAGGATCCGAACAAAGTTAAAGCGAGCCACAGGAGAAAAGGTTTCCAAGTAATCAACGCCGTAGGTCTGAGTATAGCCCTTAGCAATCAAACGCGCCTTGAGACGCTCAACAGAACCATTCGGAAGGTACTTTACTGTATAAACCCAACGACAACCCGTCACTTGCTTCTCATGGGGAAGAGTGGTAAGCTCCCAAGTTTGATTCTTATAAAGGGCATGCATTTCCTCATCCATAGCAAGTTTTCAGCCTGACATGGACACAGCCTGCTTGTAAGAAGTAGGAATAGACACGGACGACAAAGTAGAAGTACAAGAATGGATACAAGATGACAAACGATCATAAGATACAAAATGAGCAATATAATGTTGTGTGCATGTACGTTTACCTAAGCGCAAAGCAAATTGGTAAGTCATCGGAACTCGGAGCAGAGGAGATAGGAACCGCTACCGGAGAAGAAGAATCCGAGCCATATGAGACGACGGGCCTATCTTGAGATCACTAATAAACCTGCAAAGGTGGGTGAGAGGGAGAAGATGGTGCCATAGGTAAAGGTAAAGGAAGAGTAGGAGAAAGAGAAAAGAGACTCCCCCTCACGACAACAGATGAGATCAGAAGAAAGGTGGCTACCGGAGAAAGTGAAGAAGGGAGTGGACTTAAAGAAGGTCACATAAGCACTTATGAAGTAGTAGCGAGACTCTAGATGATAACACTGATATCCTTTTTTAGGACGAAAGTATCCAAGAAATATGCACTTACGTGCAGGAAGGGATAACTTATCAGTACCAGGATCAAGAATATGCACAAAGGCAGTACAACCAAAAACACGAGGAGGGAATGCGAAAGGTGGAGAGTTAGGATATAACAATGAAAAAGGAGACTGGCAATCGAGAACGGAAGGCATGCGATTAATCGGATAACAAGCAGTAAGGATAGCATCACTCCAAAAGTGTTTAAGAATGCGCGCATGAAACATCTAGCAGATGACGGTGTTTGCGTTTAGCAACGCCATTTTGTTGTGACGTATGAGCACATGTCGTCTGATGAATAATACCATAAGTAACACATAAAGAAGTAACAGTAAACTACATATATTCTAACGCATTATCGGATTGAGTAACTTTGATGCGCTTACCAAATTGAGTAAAAATTTCATTGTAGAATGTAGAGAGAGCATGAGGCAATTCAGACCGGTATTTCAACAAAAAAAGCCAAGTCATACGAGAGTAGTCATCAATAAAGATAACAAAATAAAAGTATCCACTAGCACTCGGAGTTCGAGAATGACCCCAGATGTCTGTATGGACCAAATCGGAGGACTTAGACTGACGATGATGGCTACAACTAGGAAATGAACTACGGTGATGCTTGCCTAATTGACATGCTTCACACTCGAAATGAGACACAGGAGGTAAGTTGGGGATAGCCAACTTAAGCTTAGCTGGTGAAGGGTGACCTAAGCGAAAGTGCAACTGAAGAGGGGAAATGGTAGTTGTTAAGGCAGAAGAAGTACGGGAAGGATAATCAGAGTCAATGTCAAGATAATAGAGCCCGTTCTTCTCATGCCCCAAAGCAATCATCTTCTTGGTCTTGAGGTCCTAAAAGACATAAGAAGTAAGAGAAAAGGTTATGAGCAATGCATAAATTTAATGAGTTGACTAACCGAAAGCAAGTTAAAAGGAAAATCAAGAATATAAAGACTAAAAGATAAGGCCAAAGAAGGAGAGGAATGAAGGACACCTTGCCCATGAACCGGTTGAGAGGAGCCATCAGCTAAGACGATATGGTATTTAATAGGAGTCAAATGAGAGAAAAGAGAAAGATTACCAGATATATGAAAACTAGCGCCTGAATCAATGATCCAAGATAGAGAAGTAAGAGCCGTACATGCAATATTACCTAAATTAACTAAGGTGGTAGTAGAAGAGGGCTGCAGAATTTGACACAAGGTTTGAACAAGCTTGCGAAGCTTAATATGGAGAGCATCAGAAAAAGTCTGTACTGTAACCATAGTAAACCAAGCAGATGAGAGGATGTTAAATCCAAGGAAAAGCAAACCAACAATGGCAGTCGTGTCACAATGTGGGGTAAAATCAAAGTGATCTAATTAGAAAACCAAATGGGGCAAATCCCAACAATCCACAAGCTCAGATAATGTCAAAAAAATCCAAATGAAGTCAATAGGGACCAAAGTTGATAAGAAGAAACAAAGTCACCGAAAACCTTAAATCGAACTCCCAAAGCGAACCGTTGAAAAACCAAATCTACCAATTAGAGGTCAAAATCGAGGACCAAATCTGAAAAACGACCACCAAAAGCGCAAAATCGAACTCAAATCAAACCAAAACACCAAATCGCAGATCGCTGAAGTCGAAATTTCTAAGTGAAATCCCAAATCGGATGGAAATTCCCAAATCAAACTGAAATCGAACCAGAAATTGAACCAAAAACCCCCAAATCAAAATGAAATCCTCAAATCAGACATCAAATCCCCAAATCGAGCATCAAATCCCCAAAACGAACTAAAATCGAACCAAAAAGTGAACCAAAATCCCCAAATCAGACTGAAATCACCAAATTGGACATCAAATCCCCAAATCGAGCATGAAATCAAATAGAAATTGAGCAGCAAATCCAAAATCGAGCATGAAATCCCAAATCTAGCAGAAAGCCAAATCTAGATCGAGCATCAAATCAAACCAAGATCAAACTGAAAACCGTAAGTGACCACCGAAATCCCAAAATCAATGCAAAGCCAAGTCGAAATAGTGGATCGATCAACCAGATCTGAAGCAAAACAGTCGGCGACCAAAAACGCACCGAAAACCCCAGGCGCCGAAGCTGTTTGAGCTCAAATCCTCTCCAATAGTGTTCAAATCAACAAATTGATGCCGTATAGGGCCAATAGAGATGATTTCAACACCCATAGGGAAGATCGCAACAACAGAAAACCAGATCGAAAGCACGAAAGCATGATCGGCGAAGAACAAAGCATGGGCGTCGAATTTATGAAAAAAATTTGAAAAAAATATCAAATAACAGAGAAAAAAGGAAAAAATCATTGAAGCATATATCGAGACTAGTCGATCATCTGGAAAATTTTTTATTTTTTTTACAATCACGAATTTCGACAAGAAAAATAGAGAAAAAAAGAAAAGAAGAAAGGAGGTTGGATCAGGATGCTCTGATACCAAGTTAAAGAGTAAAATAGTGATTTAGGGTTAAAGGAAGAGAGGAAGAAGAAGAGAGAAAGACAGAGAGAATCTTATTAGAAGAATAAAGAGGCATAACTTTACATCTTTACCACACAAATATTTATATAAGAGACACCAAACTAATTACAAAACGACCCTAATATATATAAGTTATTATCTAACATAAATAATATGCACAAATTCTGAAAGTTTGCATGTCCTAAACGAGCATGGCAAAAGATTTAATGTTTGGCGTGAAAAAAAGAGGAAGGGGACTTCGGCAAGACAGAATCCTGAAGACTGGAGAGAGGTGGCTCCCCAAAGTAATGCAGCCCATCACGCTCATATCCCTTGTCAAAAATCTTATTCGAACTCAGGTTCTGGAGAAAACACTGTGTCAGTAAGAAAATAACAGCATTATGCAGATTTTTAGCAAGACGGCTAATAGAGAGAAGATTAAAGGCAAAATTAAGAACATAAAGAACACAATCAAAGGTAATATCAAGAGATAAGAACACAACACCCTTATGACAAATAAGTGAGATGGAGCCATCTGCCAGACAGACAGTATGATTCGCAGAAGGGACAAGGGTAGAAAATAAAGACAACTCACTAGTCGTATGATCATTGGCTCCAGAATTCAGAACCAAAGTAGGTTTGTCAGACCGAACAGGAAAAGCAGTAGGAATTTCTGAGGCCAAAATAGTGGTGGAAGTAGATGAGATGCCCTGAGCTCGAGCAGTGAGAGAGCCAAGTTGCTCTTAAAGTTGATCAATCTGAGTCTGGAGCCGGCTAAAATCAGGCAGTACAGGAAGTTCAGAACTGACAACATTTTCTGCAATGGCAGCGGTGCGAGAGGACTTAGGACCAGAGGGCTTGTTCAAAGCACTGCATGGCTTTAATTCGGGATGAAATTTGAAGCAACGAGCTTTAATGTGTCCCACTGTGCCACAATAATAACAAACAACTTTTCTGGTCAGCCATGAGATCCAGAGCTAGCAGCAATGGCCATCTGATCAAGTATAACTGGAGGTGCAGAAGTAGGGGGAGGAGTGAATTGGAATAACCGACGTCGACGCTCCTCACCATTCATAGTAGCAAAAACCTCATATAAAGAAGGCATAGGTGAGGTGTTTAGAATCTGAATTCGGAGAGACAAATTCTGGTTTCAAACCCATCAAGAACTGATACGTATGTTGACGAGCAAGCCATTTAACTATGAGAGAAGCAACCTCAACCGAAAAATCACTTAATGGTTCATATTGAGCCAATTCTTCCCACCGAGACTGTAAATACCCAAAAAATTCAGCCACAGAAAATCCTAAAGACTCTTGAGAGGCATAAGAAAATCGTAATATAGCTCAAAAATACGAGCATCATTGCGGGCATGTACATACATTTGTGTCAAGGCAAATCTCAACCGAGAAACAGTATCATGATACAGAAACATATTGTAGACATGTTCTTCCATAGAATTGAAGATCTAATCCAAGATAGTGCAGTTATCAATATCTCACTGAATACGCCTAAGGTCAGTCTCCAGGGGTGACTTCTCAGTCTCTAAAAGCTAATAAGCTTTCCTTTGCCCCCGAGAAAGAGGTGAAAAGATCGGCTCTAAGAAGCAAATTTTTTTCATTCAGCAATACACTAGTGATACGATGAGTAGGCATGCTGAGAAAGAGAAAAGTTCGAGGTGGGTGTCCTAGATACAGCCTTGTTACTAGATTTGGCCATATCGCCGGGTAAGTCAATGAGAACCAATCAAAAAGAAAGGCCAAAGAAGAGGCAGAACAAAGAGCAATGCTACCAGAACAAAACAGTTGCCCCAAACATGTATGGAGCGGCCAAACCAAAAAACAATGCTATTGGAACAAAACAATAGCCCCAAATAGGTATAGAAATGACAAAATAAGAGTTTACCACATTAGCACATCTCAAACCGAGGATAGCCAATCAAGGATCCAGACCATGGGAATAATCAAAGCATTTTTTAAAAGAACCAGAAATAGTTGCAAATCAGAACCACAAACCAATCGACGGCAACGCTGACAGGAGAAACCAGCAACGGCAAGGGAAACGCCCACAGTGGGGGAACCCAGCGGCAGCGGCGATGGCGGCGGTGGGGTTGTTTTAGGGTTTTGGTTATGGTGCTAAGGCGGGCTAAGCGACAGCGCTTGACTGCAATTTGCGAACTAAGTGGAAAGCGACTAAGCAATGCAGCTTAGGTGGCGACTGGAGACAAAGGCGAGGATGTCGTTGGCAGTAATGGGCGACAGCGCTGGTGGAGCCGACAACAAAGAGGTATGTCAGTGGCGGGTTAGGGTTTCAGTTGGGATGGACTGAAACCGACTGTTAGGGTTTCGGGTGTGGCACTGGCTTTTTTTCTTCTGATAGAGAGTTTGGCTCTGATACCGAAAACAATAAAAGAATTTTGTGAATTTGACTTACCAAAAAAGAGGAAAAACCATCTATTTATAATAATGGAATGGATTTACAAAATGAATGAGAATTAACAAAATAGGAAAGAAATAAAATTAAGAATATCACAATAAAAATAAGAAATCTTAACATCCTAAAATATATTATTTCCAATGCTTCTCCAAAAGAGAAGGAAGAAAAAATAAAAAATAAAAAAGAGAAAAGATAACAGCACCAATATCAAATTGTGATCTCCTTTGGTAGGCATCTCCCCATGGACTACACTAACAATGTAATAGAATAAAATTTCAATTCTTAAACTGATACACAATAAATAAGTGGTTATACAATATAGTGCAATGACATAAAAAAATAATTAAAGTAACAAAGTCCTGATCCTACCTTCACAACCACAATTCCAGCTAAAATTATCATTGTTTCCATCATTTCCACCTTCCCCATTATCATCATTATGCTACAATACCAACAAAGGTTAAAATCACAAAATAATTTGTAGTTCAAACAATAAAGTAGAACAATAATTTCGATGGTTTGCCTGAATTTGCTACCACACCTTAAAATTGTACGATACAAGGTCGTACAGCGTGAACCCATCGTGTGCAATAACAAAATTGATACTGTGATATGGCTTGCGCTTATTAACCTGCATAGAGTAATAAGTTAATGTCAAAGTGACAAAGTCAAGAACAAGATATGAGTGTGCTACCAAGAAATGAAAGGGTCAGTCAAATGGAATGTTCTATGTCCTTACTTACTTTTGGCTGTTCAAACAGAAAACGCCAATTTTGGGTTTCCAACTTTGCCTGGACTTCAGGAACCTGACAAATTGGTGTCCAAGTTTTCTTGGAATACTTTATACTTCTATTATTATAATACAAATCTAGAGGAAAACCAAAACAACCTTGGAGAGCATAAAAAGATGTCATGTACTCTTTTGTTATTAATTGATTCTTCTCTAATCCCTCTATATCATTCAAGCATTGTGAAGTTTGACTTGGTGTATTTTAATTTTTAAGTTATTGGTGAACTAAATTTAGTCTGTGGTGGATTCTAGAGGTATTATCATGGATTTGACACACAACCATTTAGTAAAGAACACCCACAAGTACACCAACAAATTCATGGATTCGACCCCAAGGCATGTGGGGTAAGGTTTGGGCTTTAAGTTGTAAGTTGTAACTAATATTTTTGCTTTTGGTTATAGCGGATTGTTGGCTGAACTAAGTCCTGTGGTTTTTACCCCATTGGGATTTTCCACATAAAAATCGTGAGTCTCCTTGTGTGATTGTTTTGCTTGTGATTCATATGTGTGTGACTATCAAACAAACCAAACCACCCCAAAGCAAACCAAATGATTTTGCTGGACTCTTATACCTCTTTTCTACTTATTGTGAAACCTAGTTGTTGTGTACTGCGGTGTTTGCTTGTTAAGATATCCGCAAAGTTTGTAACTTCAATAGGTTGCTCTCTAATCCTGCTTACCACCTCTGCCTCTCTTGTCATATACAAAGATAATAAATCAAAGAAGTTACCCAGAGGGATATGCACTTAGACTAATCAACCTTAGTTCAGGCTCTTATTGAAAATCAATAAATAGGAAGTAAACAAGAATTCTCATTAGGGTGCCAAAACATCATAAATAGACTGAGGGGCTGTGATCAGAGACTTCGATCCCAAAAAACACGCCCCAATCTCATTAACCAATCTAATCCATGGACAACTTAAAATCTGGAAAAGTAATCTTAAGTTTTGCAACATGCACGCCCAGCCATGCATGTATGGCATTTTCTTACAAGTTCAGTAGCAACCCTGATTATCAAAAACTAAGATGAGAAAACATAATAAGTATGTTGTTGTAAAAAGATTCAAGATATTTATTGCACTCACCCTGTATAAATCAGCAGAACCAGCGACTCGAGTTGCAAAACTCCCCTTCATACCAGCATCACCCTATACTTTGAACAATCAGTTCAATGCAAAATTATTGGCATGCGATCAACTAGAAAAATATATTTTCCCTTCGAAATGGACCTCGGTAGGGTCCGACAGGATAATTCAAGGAACAACAATGTAGTGCTCCAACAAAGAGAAGCCCAGATAAAATTCATCTACACATTAATGAGGAATGTGAAAATCCTCATCACTTAGCATGCCCCCAGTTATTACACATTTGGAGGGTGATATGCTATCTCCTTAAAAAATGACAGCTATAAACATGGTGTCCCCAAAATGCCTTGTATATATTATGTTTGATGCAGATAATTCAGAACACTGAATCCACCACCTTCCTGTGCAGCAATTCAGCCTTTTTTTCTTAATAAAGGAGATTGAAATATCCCTTTTGCTACCATCGTACTACCTGCCCCAGACCTTGCTACAAGATGGAGCTTTGTGCACTAGGTACGATACTTTCTTTAATGCCAATTTTAACGCAATATATATGTATGTGAGTGTGTGCGAACGCGTGTCTGTGTGCGTGTTTGTTACTGGCATAAAAATAACTCCAAATGTTTCAAAGTTGTTGCTTCTCATAAATGGATTCAGGTTGATCTCCTAAACTCATAGTTGTTTGTCCGAGCACATATTTTGTTAAATTTATTCCTTTCATGCAAACAAAGAGATGCGTTGAAATGGCCATAATGAGCACAGTATCCTTAGAAGTTAGAACTCGTGACAATTATAAAAATTTTCCGTTTCTTCTCATTTGTCATTTAATTCTGATGAGTAGCGGGGAGCTTCCCTGTCATTTCACCTAAAACTTGAAAGCTCAGCTGGTTGGCAGGCCTAGGCTGGTCGGCCTTGACATGGCAGGGTCGGGGCTGATCAGCACGAAGAACAGCAGCGATCCCCCGCTCTATCTCGATGTCACCCAGGTCAGAGGTGAAACATCTGATTAGCCTAGCGTGTGTCTAGCATGCACTATAGCCAAAGGTTAGGTATCCACTCGCACCGTTCCATCATAATTGTCTTAGTATGGGGGACCACACCTTGTGTCAAAAAGGTGCTTCATAAAGGACTAACAGCATGAGACACCAAATCAGTACGTTTTGACTCTCTCTTTCTCTCTCTCTCTCTAATTTTATTCTCTCTTCCTTGCTCTCTACTCCACCGGATTACTGACTTGATTATCGGAGGGGGCCCCGCTGGAGACATCCCGGCATCCCCTCTAACGTTGCTTTGTCTTCTTAGGTCCAAGTTGGATCTCAGGGAGCCGGATCAAAAAAGAACACCATCATTTTGGCGCCGTCTGTGGGAACTCATTTTGTATTCGATGGTCGTTTCTTTGCTAGATGGTTCAGACGAGATCCATGGCTGATGAGACTAATCGCCAGGAGATGCCTCCTCCCCCCCATACCGCATCCAGAGGCAAATCCCCAAGGCCAGGTGCAACAGCAACTCCACCACCTAACCGAGAGGATATTCTAGTTGGTATAGCAGAACCAAGACCTGTTGCAACAAATCCAAGGAGAAGGAAACGGACGCCCATTGCTGGCGGTAGCCAACCCTCAACTTAACCAAGGAGTTGGTGCGAACCTCGAGGTTGATCCCCCTGGAGAAGAAGTGGAGGAAGTTGGTAGCAACATCCGTCTTCCTCCGCCACTACCTGGCGAGGCACAACGTAACGCACCCAAGGATATGGCGGAGCAAACTAGGATGACTGCAAGTTGGGATGAACAGTTGCGGGACATGAAGGCATAGCTCGACGTAGTGATGGAGACTATACGAGGTAAAACCCCCTCAACTCTAAACGATTTGGTACAGAAAACTGAATCTCCCTTCACGATCATTATAATGGAAGCCCCGTTGCCCCAAAAGTTCAAGATGCCACAAAAAGATATACATAGTGGTAACTCTAACCCAATCGATCATCTCGACACCTATAAATCCATAATGTATCTCCACTCAATCCCGGATGAGATAATGTGTAGAGCCTTCCCCACCACCCTAAAAGGTCCGGCTAGAGTCTGGTTCTCAAAACTAAAGCCAAATTCTATTGAATCCTTCCCTCAGTTGAGCCGCCTCTTCCTTAGTTACTTCATAACGGGCCAACAACACAGAAAGCCTATTACGTGTTTGCTTAACATCAAACAAACTAAAGGAGAAACGTTAAGAGAATTCGTAGCATGTTTCCAGCATGAGGCACTCCAGGTGGATGAGGTTGATGATAAGGTAGCACTGATGGCCTTCATGGGAGGCTTATTGCCTTATCGGTTCCTGTTTTCATTGTCGAAAGCACCGCTAGTGGATATGGCGGAGTTGATATTGAAAGCCCAAAAGCATATAAACGCTGAAACTGCTATGAACGCGCGTAAAACGAAATTGGAAGAACCGCCCATCAAGCCTGGAGTGAGAAAGAGGTCTAGAGAAGACGATCGGGGGCAAACCGAAAAAACGTTGGACCACCCCAAGCCCGGCTTTGTAGACCGGGCATTTAATCGACCACGCAAAGATCAAAATCGTCGTTATACTGCCCTCAACGCCTCTCTTGAGCAGGTTTTAATGTACATTAAAAGGGACCTGGAGTTAAAATGGCCGAAAAAGATGAAAGGACCACCTTCAAAGCGTTTAAAAAACAAATACTGCCATTTCATAAAGACCATGGTCACGATACGGAGGAGTGTTACGACTGGAAGGATCAGATTGAACGCTTGATCAGAACAGGGCGCCTAGATCGCTTCGTGGCAGACCAGTCGCAGCATAGTCAGAGGGAACTAGACCAGAGACAAAGAAGAGATCAACTCCGAAGTGATCACTGAAGAGGAAGTTGTAGCAAATCAACGAGACCAACCTTAACTTGAAATCAGAACGATATCAGGCGGTTTTGCAAAAGGAGGAGAGACCCGGTTAGCCAGAAAGGCTCACGTGAAGTGCCTGCGCACAGAAGAGGGGGAATGTGATAGGGACCAGGGCCATTGGCAACAATCACGCCAGGAGGAGAAATTCACGATCTCCTTTTCAGAGGAGGATTGCCGAGGAGTCCAATATCCTGACGATGACCTCTTTGTGATCAGCCTGCTGGTCGGCAACCACCGAGTACGGAGGGTGTTAGTCGATAATGGAAGCTCAGCAGATATCCTATTCGTGAATGCATTTAATCAGATGAACATTAGAAGAAACAAGCTCACTCCCATGTTGTCCCCACTGGTCGGTTTTGCCGAGGATAGGGTTTATCCCCTGGGGTCTATACAGTTGCCGGTCACAATAGGAGATAGCGTTGCGAAGGTATCCAAAATGCTCACCTTCTTGGTGGTAAAAGCCCGTCGGCATACAATGTCTTTTTGGGAAGGACTACCCTCAACAACTTCAAAGCGGTGACCTCCATGCACCACTTGTTAGTGAAGTTCCTCGTAGGTCAGGGATGAGGAGGAGCTCAGAAGGGGTGAGTCGACAGAAGATTTGGAGGATCTCATTCTCGAAGACTCTAAACGTTTCAAAGTATTGAAGACGAGGGTCAAGTTGGAAGACAGTATAAAGAAGCCTTTGAGAGGGTTCCTCAAATCAAATAAAGACTTGTTTACATGGACTCATCATGACATGCCGGGGATTGATCCAGCCGTTGCTGTGCACATGCTTAATGTTGACTCGAGGGCCAAGCCAATTAGGCAAAAGCAAAGGGTATTTGCACCGCAGCGAAATGAGGTGGTTAGCGAAGAGGTGAGAAAGCTCAGAGAGGCTGGTTTCATCAGGAAGGTCACGTACCCTGAATGGCTTGCGAATGTTGTCATGGTAAAGAAATCTAACAGAAAATGGAGGATGTGCATTGGCTTCACGGATCTGAACAAATCTTGCCCCAAGGACAGTTATTCTCTCCCCATAATTGACATGCTGGTTGATTCCACTGCAGGCCATGAGTTGCTCAGCTTTATGGATGCGTTCTCAGGTTATAACCAGATCATGATGCATATCCCGAATCAGGACAAAACGTTGTTCATCATCTCTAAGGGAACATTTTGTTATCAAGTCATGCCCTTCGGCCTAAAGAACGCCGGAGCAACTTACTAATGCTTGGTCAACTCAATGTTCGAAAACCAAATAGGTAGGAACATTGAGGTCTACATGGATGATATGATAATGAAAAGCAAAAGAGCTGATCAGCACGTGCACAATGTTCAGGAGGTTTTTCTAGTCTGAAGGCGATACAGAATGAAGTTGAACCCAGCTAAGTGCGCCTTTGGGGTGTCATCTGGAAAATGCTTAGGTTTTGTGGTTAGCTAGAGGAGATATGAAGCCAACCCAGACAAGGTTGAGGCAATTTTGCAAATGAAGGCCCCAAGCAGCGTCAGGGAAGTACAAAAACTTACAGGGAGAGTGGCCACTCTAAATCGATTCGTTTCTCGAGCAACAGACAAATGCCTACCCTTCTTCAAAACAATGAAGAAAGTGTTCAGCAGGGATAATGAGTGCGACCAGGCCTTTGGCGAGCTGAAGAAGTATCTAGCTGCACCCCCACTGCTCTCAAATCCAGTACCGCATGAAAATTTGTAGTTGTATTTAGTTGTATCACAAACAGCCGTCGATTCAGCTTTAGTAAGAGAAGAGGAGAAGCTGCAAAAGCCGGTGTATTTCATTAGAAGGGCCTTCTAGGGCGGGGAGAGCATATACCCCCGAATGGAGAAACTAGCTTTCACTGATTGTTACTTCTAGGAGACTCTGCCCCTATTTTCAGGCCCACGTCATAGTGGTCTTAACTGACCAACCGTTGAGCAAAGTATTGCAAAAACCCGAGATGTTAGGAAGGCTGATGCAATGGTCGATTGAACTTGGTTAGTTTGATATCACGTATGTGCCCCGAACAGCGTATAAAGGACAAATATTGGCAGATTTTATAGCAGAATTCACTCGAGGAAATCCCCCAGAAAAAGCAACTCTGCCACATGATGAGTCTGCTCAGGATGACGACGACCAACGGGTGGAGAACCCAGAGCATGACTGGAACATGCACGATTCTTGAGTAATAAACGTCGACGGATCATCCAGGAAGGGCAAGGGAGGAGCAGGAGTGGTGGTCATCTCCCCCTCAGGAGATTAGATCAAAAAAGCAGTGTAGTTGAATTTCGATTTGACAAATAACGAGGCAGAATATGAAGCGTTAATATGGGGACTCCGAGCGGCAAAATCTTGCAGAGCAGACAAGCTATTAGCCAAATCTAACTCCCAACTGGTAGTACAGCAAGTTAATGGAACATACGAGATAAAAAGGGACAAGTTGAAAAAATACAAGAACTTGGTGGATAGAATATGCAGGCAATTCAATAAAGTCAAAATCCAACAGATCCCCCGGGAAGAGAACTCGGAAGCAGACCACATTGCCCAAGTGGCCTCTTCCGACCAGAAATATACCGGCCAGGGAGTCATAGTAAATGCCGTTGATCAGCCGAGCATAGATCATCAGCCAAAGGAGAAGGCCAACGTAGTCATGGAAATTCACCAGGCAAAGTGGGCCAGACCAATCCTAAAATATTTGGAAAACGGGGAACTTCCCGAGGACAAAGCACAGGCAAGGAAATTGAAATTCTAGGTTGCCAATAATGTTTTTCTGGAAGGAATCCTTTACAGGCGTAGTGTAACAAGGCCGTACCTACGATGTGTATCCGATCAGGAGACAATATATGTGCTCAGGGAAATCCATGAAGGGGTATGTGGCAACTATTCTAGGGCAAAAGCTCTTGTGGGAAAAGTCGTCAGGGCAGGATACTAGTGGCCAACCATGCTCAAGGATGCCAAAGACTTTGTCAAGAGATGCGACAAGTGCCAGCGCTTCGCCAACATAGCCAAACAGCCACCGGTGGAACTCAATGTACTAACCAGCCCATGGCCGTTTGCACAATAGGGGCTTTACCTCATAGGGCCAATACCCATGGCACAAAGGCAGATGAAATTTATTGTGGTTGCTATAGATTACTTCACCAAATGGGTGGAAGCTGAACCTTTAGCCAAAGTCACAGAAAAGAAAACTACCCAGTTCGTTTGGAAATCCTTAGTGTGCCGATTTGGGATCCCCAGAACGATCATCACAGATAATGGGAAGCAATTTGACAACACCAATTTCTGAAAATTTTGTGATGAGCTCAACAATCAAGTCCACTACGCCTTGCCTGCCCATCCTCAATCAAACGGACAAGTGGAGGTCACGAATAGGTCACTTTTGAATATACTAAAGACGAAGTTGGAAGCCACCAAGGGGATATGGCTTGAAGAGCTGCCAAATGTCCTGTGGGCTTATTGGACCATGGCCCGAACCCCCATTGGCGAAACCCCTTACAACCTCACCTACGGTCACGAGGCTGTGATCCCCGTTGAATTAGACCTGACCAACGCACGAGTCAGCCAATATGATCAAAGCGTGAATGATGAAAACTTGAGGGTAGAACTGGATCTACTTGAAGAGATTAGGGACATAACAGCATTAAGAACAACGGTGTACCAGAACAGGATGAAAAAATACTACAATTCGAAGGTGAAAAAGAGGAGCTTCAACCAAGGAAATCTTGTACTCAGGGAGGTCACTCTATCGACTAAAAACCCCACTGAAGGAAAACTAGGACAGAATTGGAAGGGGTCATACATCGTGAAAGCTTACCAAGGAAGGGGAGCCTATTGACTACAAACCATGGAAGGAAGAGAATTGAAGCACCCCTGGAAAGCTGAGCACCTCAAACGCTACTCCGCTTAAGTCAGTAATTGAATTTATGTGTAAATATTTATGTTCCAAGTTTAAATTCAATGAAGACATGTCTTTCCCAACTTTGTCTTCTTCTACATAATATTAATGCAGCTTAAAGGGGAATAACACCAGGGCTGATCAGGAAAAGATCAACCCCCAATCTTTCAACGCCTGAGGTTTTTGAAAACCTGAACGGGTCAGGGCTGATCAAGAAAAGATCAGCCCCCAATCGTTTAATGCCGGAGGTTATTGAAAACCTGAACGAGCCAGGACTGAGTAGAAGAAGATTAGCCCCCAACCCTTCAACGCCTGAGGTTATTGAAAACCTGAACGGGTCAGGGTTGATCAGGAGAAGATTAGCTCCCAATCCTTCAACGCCTGAGGTTATTGAAATCCTGAACGGGCTAGGGCTGATCAGGAGAAGATTAGCTCCCAATCCTTCAACGCCTGAGGTTATTGAAAACCTGAACGGGCCAGGGCTGATCAGAAGAAGATCAGCACCTGGGACGCTCAAGAGAATCAAATACATTCAAATTCCACAATATATACTCGAAGTGTATATTTGAGAGATTAACGCTGAGGGCTCAGGACACGGGAATGAGCACTTAGCTACTCCAATGATGGACAAGCATCTCAAAAGACTGGAAAGCAAGGAAAACATACAGCCACACAAAATGCACACAGTCTGAGTGTTTGACAAGCACCAGCCATCCATGTACATTCATTCAAAGCTTCCTAAGTATGTTTCGGGCAATCATACATAAGAGAGGAAAGTTATCAAGTGTATCTTAACAAAAACCAACAGAGAGGAGAGTTACCAAATGTATCTTAACAAAACCCAACAACCAACAAAAACCAAAATTCCCAAAATGTATCTCAAACAACAAGAAAATCATGGGCCAGGAAATGTACCTCAAACAACAGAGAGGAAAGTGTTTGCAGGAAGAAAAACAATAACAGAGGAGAGAAGGAAAGTCATGGGCCAGGAAGAGGGGGAAGTCATGGGCCAGGAGGAGGGGGATTGGATTGAACTTCATCTTCAGTCTCTTTGGTCGGGGAGGGAGAAGGAGCAATTGAGGCGTCGTCGTCATAAACCTTCACTTGGGAAAGGTCCAAGTTGGGATACAGAGCGCTGACCTGCTGTCTGAATGTTTCAAAACCAGCTTCCCATTGCTCTGCAAACATGACCCTAACATCTAAGCTTTCCATGTGATCGGAGATTAGCTGAGAGAACTCCTCAGAAGCCTTGAACTGCTCCATGATGACGGTGCGACTAACATTGACAAACGCCTCCAGAGCAGCATACTTTTCCTTTTGCTCAGCCAGCAACCTCTCCAGTGCAGAGATTTTTCCTTGAAGCTTCTCCATCTTGATGGTCATCTCAGTCTTAACTTTCGCAAGGCCCTCCACCAAAGACTTTACCCTCTCCAGATCTGCCTCAACCACGGATAATCTCATCTGATCACCCTTTAGTTTTTCGATCTCCTCCTTCATATTCCGGATGGTCAGGTTGGCCGCCTTCAATTTCTTCTCGTCAGTCCGATGGGAATACTCGTTCCTGGCCAGGTGAAGGGCCATGTAATGACTCAGAGTGATGGACTACACAAGTAGGAAGTCATTAGTTTCTTCAAATATAATGAGGGAAAGGGGTAACAGGGCAACAAAATAATAAGAACACGGTTAATAAGACAGGGATCATACCTTGGCAAACTCCTCATGAAATTTGCACTCCAGCTCAGTCGTGATTAGCCCATCTAATCCAGTCAGATAAGAAGGAAGGACAGCCCCCTCGATCAGCTTTAGACCAACTTTCTTGTTCGTGAAAACTGAAAGGAGGACTTTTTCCTGGCCAGCTCCCTCAGGGGAACCGGTGCTTGTCATCTCTTTCCTCTTATCTACCCTCTGATTGGCCACCTCTCCCCGGTCAGAGCCCAATTCGCTGCTCTTACCAGTAAGCTCTACGCTCTCTTACCACTTCTCCTGCTCAAGGGAGGCCCCTTTGCTCCTCGTACTAGACTTTGTCTTGGCTAAGGGGTGGTAGTGGGGATGTACTCCTTGAAATTGGACACGTCAAGATCCTTCTGACGGTGGGTCATGATGCGTGGCCTCTTGGCAGGAGGAGGAGGTGGGGCAGGCATACCCTCTTGTGAGGCGTTCCTTCTCTCCCTCAACTTTTTCAGAGCTTCCTTATCCCCCTTATTCATTGTGTCTGGGCAAAAGGAAGATAAGCACTGTTGGAAAATTAGGAAGATATGGCTGATTGTATGAAGGCAATTAGGCAAGATTGTATGGCTGATTGTATGGCTGATTATATGGCTGTAAATTAGGTAGTAATTAGTTAATGATTAGAAATTAGGAATGTATCTTTATTAGGTAGACTAATTAGTGATTCATTTCTTAGTTTAGACCCTTAAAATTTCTATAAGTAAATATTAGTGTAATTCAGGATTTGATTGAATGAATGAGAAAATTATTTCCAAACTATTCTCTCTGTCTACATGGTATCAG
>JAULJZ010001311.1:0-17201 GCA_032270985.1 Heliamphora pulchella
AAATTTGGGGTTGTGTCAACCCATTAATAAATTAATTTCATGAACCTTCGAGATATGTGAAAATGGTAGAGTATTGTGTTGAGACTTTTGAATAAATTCTATGATTTGATAATTGTGTGAAATAACATGATGTGTGAAAATTGGGATTTAACTATGTTAATTCAAATGTATGAACGATAGAGATATTTGAACCTTAATGGTGTTGGGTTTGACGAGAGGAACCGAATTTACGGTTGGACTTGTGTCTGTTTATATGTGAATGACTTAATTAAGGTACTGTATGAATAGATTAACTAATTAAGATTGGGCTCGAGTTGCTCCTCGGTGGAAGACCAAAAACTTGGATAATGTATGGTAGATCCTTCCATCGGGTTAATTCTTGTAAAAGCGTGCTTTTGGTCGACTTACCCATCGATATTTCTGAGAGAAATCGAAAATATGTGCTCTCTATGTCAGGCTATAGAATGAGTATTTATCTATCGAGTCTCACGTGGTCCAGTGGCGATAAATACACCCGGGTCTATATGCGGTACTTAAATAAATCAAAGAATGAACTCTGTTTGTAAAACCTTATGAGATGGTTGGGGAAATCGTGACTTGGGTAACCTTGGTAATGGTTGTAAATTGAGAATGAAATGTGGAGTCATAGTAATCGGGTGGTGGTTGAAATGATAAGAAAGTGAAAGACTAACAATAACGTTGGTTTTATAAGAAAAGAAAATCGGTTATGCGAATGAGAATTTACTAGAAAAGTAAATTTAGTTTTGAATACGAATTTGTTGTGCATTCACATAATCACTATTTCATGTCATGTATATGTTCATATATAGTCTTTTTCCTATGAGTATCGACTCATATTGTGTCACCTATTTCAGGTGATAGTGAAAAGAAGGTGGTTGATTGAGAATCTTGGTCATGGGGATCATTTTTGAACCTTCAGATAGAATTACTTCTTGTAGAAAGATCTTTTGGGAAATACATATTTTTTAAATGTAATCCTTTTGATACAATGATTTGATACATTTCGGTTAGTCGATGACCATTTTGTAAGGCCTTAAGACCACGTACTCATGAATTGTATACATGTGAGGTTACCAGGTGTTTGTGTTAGGTTATCATGTACCCACGTGAGATTCTTTGGGTTCGATCATCGGGTTTTCTAGCTTGGAGATTTTGGAGATGTTTCCATATCTTTTTCTTTGCATATATGTATGTTGATTCCTTTGGAATGCTTGTTGGGGTGTATGGTTGATGTTTGGGGAAGTGGAGTTTGGAAACATGTTTTGAAAAAGGGTTCAAGATTGGACCGCTCGATGGACCGATCGAGTAGTTTGGAAACATCTTTTGAGAAAGGGTTTAGGATTGGACCGCTCGATAGATCGATTGATCGGTTTATCGAGCGGTTAATCACTGTTCTCGGTATCTCAGAGTTAAGAAAAACTTCTGCAACCTGTGAATGACTGATCGAGTGGTTTGTCTGTTGGAGCAATTTATGCACTTTTTGATTTTTGAAACTTTTTCTTTTGGGGTTTAGTTCCCTTTTCTCAAATGGTTTATTTAAAGAGTTTTCACGAGGTTTTTGAGCTTAAAACCATTTTCCTGTTAAAACAACATTTTTTTTTCCGATTCATCGGGGTTGACTCACGTGCCTTGGAGATGAGGGTATGACAAGTAGCATATGACCAAACAACATCAAAGCATCTTCTTCTCTTTCACTTTGTGCATAACCAACCATCATTGTGGTCCAAGAAACCTTATCCTTCTGCTTTAGCTCAATAAGAATCTTTTGTGCTTCATTTACACATCCACTCTTAAAAAAAGCACCAAGTGCATTTAAAATAGTGACCTCATCTAGCTTTAAACCCGATACCTGCATCTCATGAAACAGATCAATGCATTTCTCAGGTTGCCCATTTTTCAAATAACTTGAAATCATCGAATTCCAAGAGACCACATTCTTGTAAACCATCCAATCAGACAACTATCTTGCCTAAGCCAGTGAGGAAACTGAGAAGAAGAAAGAGCAGGAAGAAAAAGGGAAGGATTTACCTCCAGTGAATCTTTTGGGAATCACGCGTTATGTGTTCGATCTCTCAGTGTATATCGTTCCTCTTCATGAGTCGAGGCCGAAAACTCCTCTACCCGAAGAACCAGCTTTATGCTCTCTTGACGTAGAAGAAATCTTATACCAAGAAAAGAACGATTTGTGAAAATTGGAAGAAGTGGAGCAGAAATTCATGGATATAGAGTATGACGAAGGAGAGGATGTGCCGAAATAACATCCAATTGTGGAGGAACCATACGACAACGGGGGCCCGTGGGAACCTTGGGTCCCTCCCCCACCATATGATTACGAAGACCCATTTGATGTGGTATCGTTGCCACAGCTCTTCGAGTTAGAAACCGATATCAATGAAAAATCATATTGATTTACACAAAACGTAGTGGGAATCGAAGAAGATATCTGGCGAGTTAGAGGAGTTAGTGAAGAAGACAGTCGAGGAAAGACAAACATAGATGATTTCTGGACCTTCTGGGAAGAAGGGTACCCAATGGCTGAAGTCCGAGAAGTAATCAACTAGTTTGAAGGCCTATGGGAGCCCGAAGAGCAAGTAGAGCATTTGACGAGAAATGAGAGGCATCTTAAGCCTGCACAACTAGAGAAGGGGCAACTGAGTAGAGGTTAAGAAGAATCAAGAAAATAAGGGGAGAAACAGAATAATGAAAAGGAAGACATAGTTTTAAAGCAGCTCAGGAAGACACAAGTGAATGTGAGCATTTAGGGGTTACTCGTGGCTTCCTATAAGCATCGGAAGACAGTATTGAAAGCTCTCAACAGTAGACGTTCCGACCGACGTCTCCCCTGATCAGTTGGTTGGGATGTTAATATCGGAAAAATAACCCAATGTAATTGCCTTTAGTGATAAGGACTTCTTGACAATAGGATCATCTCACAATAAGCCGCTGCATTTGACTGTTAAGTGCTTGGGGAAATGGGTGCTGGTCATTTTGGTCGACAACGGTTCTGCGCTCAACGTGTGCCCACTACAAATTGCTTACTGCTTGGGATTGAAGACGTAGGATTTCAAGCTAAGTGCGCAAGGAGTGCGAGCGTATGACAACACACGGAGAGATGTTTTGGGGTTAGTGACTTTGCCGTGACAGTGGGACCGCTGGAAAGCGAGGTAGAATTCCATGTTCTTGACGTGCCCGTATCATTCAATCTGTTGCTAGGAAGGCTTTGGCTACACGACCCGGCAATCAGAGCTGTTTTTTCAACCTTGCACCAAAAAAAGAAGCTGATTAAGGAAGGAGTAATTGTCAACATTTCAGGTGAAACTGGCTTGCCAACCCCGCTCCTCGAGATCCAACACGGGGAAGAAGATCTCTTTCTAAATGAGTTCGACTTTGATGAGACTAAGGCTGTGCAAGTTCTAATGAATGAAGAAGAGAACTATGTGAACCCGAAAGTCGTGGCCATGATGAAAGGAATGTCCTATTTTCTAGGAATGGGACTTGGCAAGCATTTGTAAGGAATCTCGGAGCCAATCCCTACGTACCACAATCGTCACGAATATGGGCTTGGATATAAGCTAGAGGCGGAATGACTAAAGATGGGAAAGTACAGCCCAACATTGAATAGACGTTTCACTGAGGGAGCTAACTTCCCTTACTACGGGTTTCTCGTACCTTAGATTGAGGAGAAGACTAATCGAAAGTTGTCGGGATAGGAAATCTTTTTCTGCCACCAGTTGTTTGATAGTAAGGAGGAAGTAGAGATTTGGTAGATAGGCTTCACTGGAAAGGAATCAATAGATTGGGTAGTTCATTGCGAAGAAAGAGATCTGTGTTCTTTTTCCAATGAAGAGATGGCCCATGTGCGTATAGATAACGAGGAAGATAAAGACCTACTGATGATAGATGCTGACGCACCTGCGGATTACACTACGCTTATCATGGATGCTGCTGAGAAAAAAAAGAATCAGTCTTTTGAGTCTTTTTACATGCATGATGCAATAAGTGAGTTAAAATTTGAGTCTGTTCTTATAGAGTTTGTGAACAGTGTCTGTAACGATGAGTCTGTCAGGAATGCACATGTAGGTATCCCAAGCCCATTTTTCTTTGAGTCTCAAGTTGTAACCCCCATTGAAGTTAATGAAATGAAATCGGATTTCGCTTACTTCGTTGTGTCTCAAATATTTTATGTTGATTCTGAAAATCTTGATGAATTCGAGGAGGATATCTCCCAAGAATTAAAATTTTTAATTGAAAAAGAAAAAAAAATGCGAGCTAAACCTGTAATGGAAGAAATAGTTTTAATAAATCTTAATAATGAAGAATATCCACAAATAGTGTAGGTTGGTTCTACGCTTTCTTCGGAGGAAAGTGAGTAATTAACCTTTTTATTAAAAGAATTTAAAAATATTTTTGCGTGGTCTTACGAAGATATGTCCAAATTAGATCCCGACATCGTATAATACCAAATCTCTTATTATCCCAATGCTAAACCCGTCAAGTAGAAGCTTAGAATAATCAAATCGAACTAGGCTCTTAAGATTAAGGAGGAGATCACCAAACAGATAGACGTTGGGTTTCTTATGATCACAGAGTACCCGAAGTAGGTTGTTAACGTTGTTTTAGTACCAAAGAAAGACGGAAGAATCCGAGTGTGTGTTGATGTCAGAGATTTTAACAAAGCTAGTCCTAAGGACTACTTCCCTCTCCCCCACATAGATGTGTTGGTAGACAATACCGCCGGGAATGCACTTTTGTCTTTCATGGATGGATTTTTAGGATACAACCAGATTTTGATGGCATCGGAGGATCGAGAAAAGATTACCTACACGACACCTTGAGGAACCAATTGTTATAGGGTCATGCTGTTTGGGCTAAAGAACACGAGAGCAACCTACCAAAGAGCTACAACCACGTTGCTGCACAGCATGATACAAAAGGAAGTAGATGTATACGTGGATGACATGATCGTGAAGTTCAAGACCAAAGAAGGGCATGTTATCGCACTAAGAAAATTCTTCGAGCGAATAAGAAAGTACAAAATGCGTTTAAACCCACAAAAGTGTACTTTTAGAGTAACAACAGGGAAAATGGTTAGATTTATGATCTCGCAGCGAGGTATAGAAGTGGATCTGTCAAAGATCAAGGTTATCCTCGAAATGCCTTCCTCGAAAACTGAGAAGGATGTAAGTAGTTTTTGGAGAAGATTCAGTTCATCAGTAGGTTCATAGCCAGGTTAACCACTACATGTGAACCTCTTTTTCGACTCTTGAAAAAGGGAACCAAGTTTCAGTGGGATCATCAGTGTCAGGATGCATTCGATGTCATAACAGTACTTGCAAAATCCTCCGATTTTGTCACCACCAGAACTCGATAATCCTTTAATACTGTATCTGCCAGTGACTGATTCAGCAATGGGGTGTATGCTTGCTCAAGAAGATGAAGCTAAGTTAGAAAGAGCTGTTTATTACTTAAGTAAGAAGATAACAGATTGCAAACGTTGGTACACAACTTTGGAAAAGACTTGTTGGGTGCTAGTTTGGGCATCTAGGAAGCTACGCCATTATATGCTGGTGTACCGAATTGTTTTGATCTCAAAGATGGACCTGCTCAAATACCTCTTTGAGAAGCCGGCTTTGACAGAAAAGTTAGCCCATTGGTTGCTGATGTTAACCGAGTTCGACTTATAGTACGTCACGAGGAAATTCGTGAAGGGAAGAGCCATTGTAGAGTTCTTGGTCGACCATCCTATCGAAGAGGAAGAAGAACCTGAATTTGAGTTCATCGATGAACAAGTGTTGAAAGTTGAGAAGGATTTATAGACCCTATATTTCGACGGAGCTTCAAACTAGTACGAATATGAGATAGGGATACTCTTAATCACTCTTAATGATTTCCACATCCCGTTGGCTTATAAGTTGAGTTTTGAGGTTATTATCAATTAGGCCAAGTACGAAGCTTGTCTAGCCGGATTGGAAGCAGCCTTAGAACTAGGGGCAAAGAAGTTGGAAGTTATAGGGGACTTGGCTTTGGTCGTGTCTTAAGCAAAAGGAGAGTGAAAGGTCAAAGAAGAGAGGTTGATCCAGTATCATCGAGAGCTCGAAATAATGATCCCCTACTTCGAAAGTGTGGTGTTCACCCACGTCCCGAGATTACAGAATAAGTTTGTTGACACCCTGGCTACTCTGGCATCAATGATAGACATACCGCCCAAAGTAAGGATGAGACCCTTGGTGATTCTACAAAGAAATACACATGCAATTAGTAATGTCGTCACTTTCTAAGAAGTCAATGATGGATTACCCTGGTACCACGACATTTGGTACTTAATTGAGAAAGGAGAGCATCCTAGTCGAGCCAATAAGAAGGATTAAAGAGCTATCAGGAGACTTATTGCGCAGTTTGTGATTTATGGAGGAAGAATGTACAAGAGGGGATATCTAGGAGTTAATAAGCTTTGTGTTAACACGGAAGAAGGACACAAATTTACGATAGAGGTTCATAGAGGAGTTTGCGGGCCTCACATGAATGGAATTATGCTAGCTAAGAAGATTCTACACCAATGATACTTTTGGATGACGATGGAAATAGACTGTCACCAGTTTGTTCGAAGATGTTAAAAATGCCAAGTCCACGCAAATCTCATGCATGTCCCACCATCTCAGCACTATAATATGACGTCACTTTGGCCATTTTCAGTTTGGAGAATTGACGTGATAGGAAAGATTACACCCAAGGTTTCAAATGGACATGAGTTTATTTTTGTAACAATTGACTACTTTACAAAGTGGGTTGAGGTTGCCTCCTACTCTTTCCTAAAAGTCTCTCAAGTAGCCAGATTCATTAAGGAGAATCTTATCGTCGATATGGGGTTCCACACGAGATAATTTCTGACACTGACTCTCATTTCCAAGGAAAAGTTTTAGATCTTTTGGAAGAGTATCGGATTGTCATTCATAAGTTTTCTCCGTTTAGACCGCAAACCAATGAAGGTGTGGAAGCCGCTAAAAAAAATGTGAAGAAGATTCTACAAAAGACAATAGAGGGAAGTAAAGATTAGCTATAGAAGTTGCCGTTTGCACTTTGGGAATACTGAATGTCGATTTGGACTTCTACCGAAGCAACACTTTATGCACTGGTATATGGGATGGAAGCAGTTCTACCCACAGAGTTGGAGATTTCGTCTTTGAGAATAATGGCTGAAAGCAGTATTCTCGAGTCAGAGTGGCAGAGAGGCAGATTTGAAGAACTACTTATGTTCAATGAAAGAAGACTAAGGGCGTTGTTTCACATCCGAGGGTATCAGAGAAGAATAGCTCGGGTGTTTAACAAGAAGGTTAAGTCTTGGAACTTGAAGGAAGGCGACTTAGTCCTCAAAAAGATCAGAGCCCCGGACTTCGATCCAAGGGGCAAGTTTAAACCTAATTGGGCAGAATCGTACCTTATCAAAGCCCTAATGTCAGGAGGCGCTACTATTCTTATTGATCTAGACGGGAATGTCTTCTCTATAACAATTGTTAGCCCAAGGACTTTTTATATTGATGATTTTCATAAATTTATTTTTTAAGAATAAAAGGTTTTAAAAGAATAATATTTATATTTTTAAAAAAGAAAGTATTGATACATTTTGAACAAATGAGTTGACACCTTTATTCAAAAAAAATAACTTATCTCTCAAAAGAATTAAAACACTTAAGTATTCTTGAGAATATTTTGTGTTGAACCCAATTGATAATTGAGTCAAAACTCAACGGCAAAATATACTTGAAGCATATCAAGTGTGTCAACACATTTGAATAGATGTTTTGACACCTTAATTGTTTGATAGAGTTGCTTTCAGGTATAAAAAAGTTAGTGTCAATACAAATAAATTTTGTGTCAATACAAAAGAGCCGAAACTCTCTAGACTCTAAATGAGTCGACACAAATTAATTTCATGTCGACACAAAAGTAGTTTATCACTTTTGGTATCTACAACTTTGAGTCGACACAAATGCCAAATGAGTCGACACAAAAGAACCGAGGCCAGCTGCAGATTTTAGGTGTCGACATAAAATTGAAGATGAGTCTACACAAATATCCCGAGCTTATCTGAAAAAATTTGGTGTCGACACCAATGACCAAAGGAGTCGACACAAATATATCGAGGGTTCCTGTAGAAGTTTAGTGTCGACACCAGGAAGATTTGTGCCGACACAAATGGTCTTGTCTTAGATGCTGAAGTTCAAATGAGTCGACACAAAATCCATTTGTGTCGACACCGTGGTGTTGGTGAGGAAGATTGCAGAATTTGTGTCAACACCTCAGAAGAATTGTGTCGACCGAATCACTTGAATATTCTTGTCCTAGGCATTTTGTGTTGACACCAAAGGTATTTGTGTCGACACCTGCGACGCAGACTCAAATTCGTGGTAGATTTTAACGGTTGAATTTTTGGCATTTAATGCCCTCACCTACCTCCAACGGTCATGAATGCTCAAGAGCTTATATAAGGAGTAACTTTTCAGCATTTAATCTCTCTAGAGACTTACAATCACTGTTCTATTGCTTAAATTAAACTCAAAATCCTCAAACTCTTATTTATTGCTGAAGCTCCAGCTCTCATTTCTCATCTCTCTTTGTCTATTCATTTATTGTAAATCAATTTCTGTAAAGAGAGTGAGTATTTCTCATTAGTTATTTCATTTATTGTATTCAAGAGTGAGTCAACCTTTATTATTTGAGTGAGCGAGTAAATCTCATCAAAAAAGAGTTTAAGAGTGATTAGAGAAAAATATGAGATTATTTTCATAGGATCATCTTAAGCTGATATAGCCTTTTGAATGTGCCCGTAAACATTCGACAGTTTAAGCGAAGTCTTGAAATTGTAAAGACTTGGAATGCGCCCGTGAAGCATTCTACAAAGTTAAAATTCTAATGGAAAAACTTGAGGAGTGGGCGTAAGTTTGGAAAAAACCGAACCACTATAAATTCTTAGTGTCTGGTTCATTTTCTCTATCCCTAACATCTTTAATATTTGCATTGTTTATATCTTTGTTTATCTTGATATAATTGTTTGCTATGTTAAAAGGTTTTGAAAAAGGTTTTAAAATTTGTTATTAATTTTTTAAGACCCAATTCACCCCCCCTCTTTAGTTGTCTAGAACTAACACCAATCAATTCAGACCAGCTCAAAAAGTTCTACCTCTGAGAGAAAACCCGCAAAAGGAGAGTGTCAATACTCGAGTGTAACCTGAACCTCGAACTACGTTATGGCCTGATTCTCTTTCTTTGGGATACATAGGCAGCTTTTGTCAGAAGTTCGGTCCAAACTTTTGTTTGAAATTCTCCTTTTGTAACCATGTTTTGAGTAGTGGATTAATGCAAAAGCTTTAAGTTTTTTCAGTAAATTGGTTATATTACAAAAACGAAAGTCTAAAGAATAGCTTCAGAAATCACTGTGAACAAAAGTGGAGAAATTTTTATTATGAGTTTTACTAACTCAGTTGTAATCCCAAAACAAGAGAGGCTCGTAAGTCGTCATCTTAAAAATCTAAAAAAAATGCAAATAGAATATTGGGGTACAGTGAAGTAAAGTAAAGTTTTCTTCTCTTTGCATCTCCTCCTTGTCTTGCACTGGACTCTAACTATGTCCCAAACCAAGTCTTATAATCTTCAGAAAACCCGCTGTCAAACTCTCTATCGACTGGCATTCTCAGCCGAGAAGACCAAGCCTGCTGGTATTGACCCAAGAAGGGGGCCTGGTGAAGAGAATTGAAAAGATGGCTCACGGCAGCATTAGGTCTGATCTGAGTATGCCCAAACTGACGGAGAATGCAGTACGAATGATAGAAGGTAGCCAACTTCAAGTCGACCAACAAAACCCTCAAGTGACCAATGATAGCGGCAGTCATAAGAGATATGTTCAACCTGGGGCATTGCTAGGAAATATCCTTCCCGGTCAAAGAGCTCAGATAATCCTTCCAAGATGCTTCAGTGAAGTAAAGGTGATACACTTGATGATGGATTGAATACGGGATTCTCTAGCAAATTCACTTTCTCCATCATCCAAACTTGAGAGAAACAAAAAAAAGAGGGAGTTGAGTGAAAAACTCAAGAGGAATAAAGAAACAGGAGAGCTAAGCGGGAAAATAGGAAAAAAAACAAAAAGGAGAGCTGAGTAGAAAAATTGAGAGAAAAACAAAAAAAAGGAGAGTTGAGTGACCACCTGCAACAGAAGAGCATTGCCCGTAAAATAAGAGGCACCCTAAGTGTGGACCGCACCAAGGCTAAGAAGTGTCTCAGCAAGGACTAGCAGAACAGGGTCCCGGCCTTCGTACATCTGATAGGCCACATCTACTAAAAAAGAACTAACTCGCCCATCAGAAGGTCCCAAAAGGAAACGGGCCAATAAGAAAATACAACGAGCATAGCGGCGCTGAAGCTGAAAGGGGAAGTCAACAAGAGAACCTTGAGGTCTGAAATGGTCTATGATCTGTGCCACCTCGAGGAATCCATCATGGGTGATGAGTGAAGCCTCGCGCTTCGAGAAGTCGTAAAGCAACATCAATCGATCCCTGGGACTCGAGAAGGGAGTAGGAACTACGATCTCATCTCGGGACAAGATCTCAAGAATGGCAGAAAAGTCCTCCACTGTCGGGCACAACTCCTTGTACCCAAAGCGGAACACGTGCACATTAAGGTCCTACAGTTGGGTGGCCCATCTCAGAAGATGTCAATCCATCCTCATGGTTCTTAAGGAGAACAATGCATCTAGATCAAAGTTAAGAAAGTTTTTGCACTCGACTGATGAAAAGTCACCTATCCAAGCCAAAAGAGAGTTATTGTAGGAATGATCCATGGAGAAGACAAAGGGAATACAGAATATTCAGAACAGTGGAGTCTGGACCAGGGGCCCCTTTTATAGAGCTAAAATGGAGGGAACCACAGAATGTTCTTTGAGTTTCGTGCCAAAAGCCTTGTCACGGCTGCCACCTTTTTCCCATGGCCGTTATCTTCAAAAGTTGCAGTCGCCATTAAATCTCACGGCCATAAACTCTCAAACTCTAGGTCACGAACTTTTCTTCAAGAAAGTTCAGGCCGTCATTTTTGAAACTCATGATCGCGAGATCATTTCTCACGGCCACAACCTTTTTTATGCAGACATTTTGACAGCACTTCCCTTTCTTGTCAACATGCCTAAATCATTGTCGGTAACCTGGTAGCAAATTACAACATGAAAATGGACTTACAAGACCAATTCTCAACTCACAAGTCATATGTCATGCATAATAACGATATCTAAGTAAACAATTTTTTTTATATAAGAGGAAAGGAACAACAAGCATCCATGATAAGTAAAGCGTAAACCAAAAAGGCACAAAGGCCTCATCCATCACAAGCAATGTGTATGTGCAGTATAACAAGGTATGTATTAGCAGGCATGTAGGCCGAAGTAAACCAAAAGCACGAAGGCCCCATCCGTTGGAAGTAATGTGTATGAACATTGAATCAGAGTATGTCAAAATGTATCAGAATATGCATCAGAGGGCACGCTGGCCCAAATGAAGAATAGGCACGCAGGCCTCTATGTATAGTAAAAAGGAAGAAGAAGGGGATCAGTAGTGGGGCAGTAGCAGGATGGTCACTCTCGCTGGGTCCTCTTCCTCCAAACCACATAGCCTTCTTGGGACGACTCTCCAAATGTCGACCCGGTCTCCTCTACCTCCTCTGAGCTAGCAGCAGTCTGTGCAGTATTGGAAGTCTGGGCTCTGGATGAAGAAGCAACAGTAGCAAAAGCAGAAGCAAAAGTCCCCGCAAAGGGTGCAACCAGTGCAATTGGTGGCACGTGGCCTCCACTGGTCCTCGGGCCTCTACCCTGACCGCACTGAAAGAAGAAAGGAACACATTAGAGAACAGTATGTATGAACAATATGGAAAGTACACAAAGGCAAAATAGAGCATAATGGAACGTACCATGGCAGGGGCATCTCGGGTAGTAGCAAGAGGCTCCATACCCTGGGCCCAGAAGGCACTGTCCCAGCGGTGGACCAACACTCTTAGGCCAGTGATAAGCTGAAGACACTCCTCACCCCACTCTCAGGGAAATTGTCAAGAAAGAGATACATAAGCACAAACAATATGACATGCAGTGTAATCAGCAAAGATGAAATGCAATTTAGAAGGCATAAAAGGAAGGGAAGAATGCTATACTTGTTTCACGCCATGAGAAAGGCGTAGCTCCTGAGCTGTCGGCCGTGGCACATTGATCTGGTGGAGGTTACCATCCGTGAATGTGTCCACTGTCCAAGACAACTCGGGATAGGCTGCTCCAGCATGATAAAGGGCAATAGCAGGAGGAGGACCTCACAGCAACACGATTCCCCACAGCTGGCAAGAGCCTCTCCCCTGCAAAGACCGCATAGTTATGATCCTCACCCTCAAGTAATGTAGCAGCATCAGTACCCACCATGGTGTGGATAACCTCATCTATACAAAGGGCGTCGATCTGACGCATCCCAACCGGAGGTGCCCTTGGAACACGAAAGTGATCGTATTCTAAGGACTGATGAACCACGCGCTCGCTAAAGTACCACTCTCTACAAAATGGACCCTCAAGCAAGACGCGGGTCCGACTAACCTCTCGGCTCCGCATCAAGTCCTCGTCGGCTCACTCCTCTATGTTAACCCAGAGGTCCCAACGAACCTACAAAGCAGTGAAGTATGCCAGAAAGTAGTGTGAATGAAAGAATGGGAATGAAAATAAGAAGAGAACAATGACATACCCGATCAGCTGTCAATGTGTCCAAGAAATGCTGGTCGTCGTGCCCCGGTATCGCCTAACCCATTAGAGTGCCCAGGGGATCGTCAGGGGATCCTCACAAGAATTCACTGGCGTTCGGATGCCTAAGAACTCATAGGCTCAGAGTTGCAAAAGAACAGGAAAGCATTAGAACAGTTAAAAGAGATGTGCAGATATGGAAAAGGAAAGCAAGAGAATAAAGGAAGATTTACCTCCTAGATGCACTAGTACCCACTTGTGCTCTGGTCTGAAGTCCTAGTGGCGGCGCTCATGTAACCATAGGGGATAGCCAAGGCGGCTCCCCCCCAGTCGTAGGTGCTGATGTCTTCCACCGTCACAATAGTCGCGAGGTAGTGGAGGTACACCCTATTCTCCAAGTTCGGGAATAAAGCTATCTCGAACATGTAAAGAATGAATGTACGAGCCACCCACTCGAAGTGGTGGGCCTTAGAGCAGATGAAATGTTTGAATGTCTTCCTGAGCCATGTATACCGGATGCTCCCCTTGTCGATGGCAGGGGGCACCTGGCCGAGAAAGTAGGTGAGTGCCTCCTCACTCTAGCTGATATCTGGGTCGAAGGGATCGGGTCTCTACCTACCCGGATCTTAGTGATAAGGGCAAAGTCGAGTGGCGTAATGGTAACCCCAAAAGCAGCGAGATGGAAGGTATTAGTGGTGTCCCACCACTTCTCTGCCAATGCTGTGAGCAGGACCCAGGTGTTGTTGGTCCCCCCCAGCACGGTGACGAAGCGATTGAATTTTGCCCCATCGATGATGCCCCGATAACGCTGAGGTAGAGCCGTATACCACTCCAAGACATCGGAAGAGTCGTCAAAACCCCATATGCGAAGCGTCCCCTAAAACAAAACAAAACAAAATAGATGAATTAGTGAACAAGGACAATAACAAAATCAAAATCAAAATGCACAACGAGATAACTAAAATAGGTTTTTAATCGGTTTTCCAAACTAAAACATGCAAATCATTTGACGATAATCAAAACAAAATCGAGTAGATTGCAAAACAACTTCAATCTAAATGTCGTAATCCAAAATTTGATTTTTACCCTCAAAAGACGATAACCCGATTTAAAATAATTTAGGTTGAAATTCAAAGTTCCGACGATAAAATCCAACTTTAAGCCAAGTCAAGTTCGCTTCATTTAATCCAAAATCACGTCCAAAACCAAATTTAATCCAATGTTCCATTTCACGCAGTTTCAATCAAATCAATTTCCAATTCAAGCATTAAAATTCAAATTAAAACTTAACTTGCCCCAACTCAAACAAAAAATCTGATTCAATTCAAATTCAAATTTTCAAGATACACCAATTAACCTCTTTTTGAAAAATTCAATGCGGCTTCCATTTTGTTGATTTAAACAAAATTTGTCTCAATCGAAAACCTCACTTTGTCCAAAATTCTTTTTTTTCAAAATTCAAAATACCATTTTGAGAGGTTCGTGCCCAATCCAATTCCTAGCAAATTAGGCAAAGTAAATCCAATTTGATTTCAATTACAACCTAACTTCCGTTTAATTCAAATCAAAACAAACTTAACTCAACTTGTCCTAAATGCAAAAACACAAATTCCAAAAAAATCGATTAAAATCCATTCAAATTCAATTTTTGTTTGAGTTCCGTTCAAATTCAATTTTTTAAATCCATTCAAATTCAATTTTTGAGTTCCATTTCAATTCCATTCAACAGTCAAACTTTTCGAATTCCAAATCAACCCTAGTTTTAAATTCGGTTTAATCCCAACCTAACATGGTTTCCTTTCCAAATTTGAACTCAGTTTTCAAAGATTTTCAAAATCCAAAATTTTTCTCAACCAAAAACTTTAAGATGCAAACCTCAACCGATCAATTTCAAATCCAATTTCAACTTCAAATCAAGGTTCAACTCCAATTCAACATAAATTCAATTCCAACATCCTTCAACTCAAATCTAATTGGTTCCATTTTTCAAATCCAACTCAATTCAAGCCAAGGTTCAACTCATTTAAGTCCAAGTTCAACTCATTCAAGTCCAAAGTTAAATTTGATCCAAGTAAGGTTCAATCTAATGTTAGCTTTATTATTATTATTATTATTATCTGGTGTGGTCGGGTACACCATATCTTATTATGTGGTCTCGTTGTTCTATAAATAAAACGGTTGCGTGCCCTGTTGGGGTTAATACCTTTATTGAGTTTAATGTTATTCTATTAACATGGTATCAGAGCCTAACCCTAACCCTAACCCTAACTCTAATCCTAGCTACCACCGCCACCATTGAAACCTTGAGACCAAGCCACCGCCATTGACACTCTGAAACCCTAGCCAGACTCACCCGCAAGCCTCATCGTACCTCTAGGGAGGGTCGCTGCTCCTCGTCGGACCTCCAGGGAGGGTGGTCGCTCCTCGTCCGACCTCGAGGGTGGGTTGCCGACTGTCATCGCAGCTCCAGGGAGGGTCGCCGACCTTCGTTGCATCTCCAGGAAGAGTCACTGCTCTTCATCGCACCTCCAGGGAGTGTCGCCGCCCTTCGTATCTACCCTAGGGAGGGTCGCAGCCCTTCGTCGCACACCCAGGCAGCTTCGCCAATCCTCGTCGCACCTCAAGGGAGGCTCGCTGACCTTCTTCGCAACCCCAGCGAGCCTCGTCATTGCTTTTCTAGTCCTCACTGCATCACTGTATGATGGAATCTACTGTGCTGTGTTGATTGGTGCTTCGTGATGTAGTGAGGAACCTGTGTTGATCACTGTTCATGTTCGTGAGGACTAGTGTTGCCCTATTCATGTTCTAATTATTTGAAAATCGTGAGAATCTTATGTTTGGTGATTTGTTTATGTTTTGATTATTTGGGAGTTGTGCGGAGCCTTTGTGATTTTAATCTTTAATCAAGGATGTCAACAAGAGAAGCTGGGTCTGCTACCCAGACTTCTAAGACTAATGAGTCTCTGACGGATACCAGGCGACCAACTAGAACTGAGGCGTTCTCCTCTTCTACCTGGCTTGTTGATGAGAAGCTTGATGGTGCTACAACTTATCGGTTGTGGAGAAAAAATGTGTTGAAATCCTTGCAATGGAACTGGATTCCCATCTATTTGATAATGCTCCCGCTGCTAGTTCCCCTACCTATTGTACCTGGGTTCGAGATGATGCTCGTATCTTTAGTTAGATCATGAATTCAATGGACCCAGTGTCAAGATCTTAGTTGCAAGTACTGATACAGTGAAAGAAATTTGGAGGGCTCTAGAGGATATTTATGCCTCCACAAATGACTTATCGTGCCTTTATGATGTGATGCGAGGCTTCTTCCACTCGCAACAGGCTGGTCGTCCTCTTTAGGAGCACTTTATGGGATTTAACGTACTTGCCAACGAGTTTAATCGGCTTCTTCCATTTACCAGTTCTATTAGTAAGTTTCAGGAACAACGGATGCAGATTCTCGTTGTGTGCTTTTTGGCTAGTTTGGACCCTGAATATGACACGGCTCGTTCCCAGATTCTTGTTGGGACATATATTCCTACATTATCTGAGATTTTTCGTCAGGTGAGTCGTTCGATGCGCCGTGACAACACCCGGCCTTCCTCTGATACTAATGATCAGTTTGCCCTTGTTGCTTCTCGAGGAGGCAATGGCACTCGTGGCCGCGACCGTGGTAGGGGCCGTGATGACGGTCGAACAGGTGGAGGGGCTCGTGAGACTCGTTCTTGCCACTATTGTGGGATCCAGGACCATATTCGCAGTCAATGTTATAAACTACATGGAAGATCGTCCCCAGTGGCTACTGCTATTGCTGAGTACCCCTAGGTAGACTCGTCTTCCTCTTCTCAGAAGAAACTTGCAGAGATGACCCCAGCTGAATATGAGTAGTATGTTCAGTCTCAAATCACTAGCCCTAGTCCTCCCGCTCCTACTACCGCTACCTTCGCAGGTAATCTTAGTGCCTGTCTGGTGACTACTCCATTTGCCTGGGTGATTGATTCAGGTGCCTCCTATCATATGACTAGTTTGGCAGGTATATTATCTGACTATCAGGTGACTCCTAGCCATCGTAGTGTTCTTGTGGCTAATAGATCTTCCTTATCGGTTAAAGGACGTGAAGTCGCTACTTCCACACCCTCCTTAACCTTACCTAATGTCTTACATACTCCTGAAAACCCATTTAACTTATTATCAGTCAGTCAGCTTACTAATGATCTCAACTGTTGTATGATTTTTTATCCTGATGGCTGTGTTTTTTAGGATCTTACGACAAGGAAGATTATTAGTAGAGGTTGAGTCTCTGATGGGCTTTATTTGGTGGATGAGGTGGCTGCTACGGCCTGCTCAGTAGTTCTCTCTCCTAGTTTTGAGGCTCATTGCCGTCTGAGGCATCCATCTATATCTAGTTTACATAGTCTGTGTTCTAGTTTTT
>JAULJZ010001321.1:0-17201 GCA_032270985.1 Heliamphora pulchella
TAACATAAAATTTAACTTATTAATTTATTTAAGTTAATTTTAAAATAAATTATCTTAATACAATGGTAAATCATTATGTAGTCCGTTATTTAATTCTACTCAATTCAAACACAAAAAAATTAATTCCACCTCATTATCAATCCCACATCACAACTAATCCAATCCAATCTAGTCTGGGTTATCAAATGAGCCCTAAGTGCATAAAAAAATAATGATAATTAAATTCCATCAAAGGCAATAACAAATTGCACCACAATAATCGGTTCACCATGCAGGCAATGAAGAGAGAAAAGTGAATAATCAAAATAGATAACTCCCCTAATACGAAGGAATCTGTCTATATGTTCACGGCGGGATATAAAAAATAACACTAATATAAGGAGCATAAAAACCCAAAACCATTGCAAAAGAAGGTTTCTCTAACAAACATATTGCAAAGCACAACTCAACAAAATATTTCTCAAATTGGTTTCTCTTTCAACTCGCAAAATCTCAGCTTGCTTCACAGGTTTTGAACACTCAAACCTGCAAAATCACAAAAAAAAAGCAATAAAGAGAAAATATTCTCTAATTGTCAATAAACAAAAAGAAAAAAAAACATGGTTAGGCACCAAACATTTATGAGCGAAAGAAATGCATTTGTTATAACGCAATTTGAACTTCATGTAAAACCTTTCACATGTGCAGTTTGAGCATTTCATAGTAGGAGTTCAAAAAATAAATATATTTCAATTTGGTCGCAGAAAACTCTGGACTTTCGCTGACCAAAATCAATTTGGTTGCAGAAGGGTATACTTTTGCCGACAATAATGTATTTTGTCGCGGAAAGTGCACACTTTTGCCGACCAAACTATATTTGGTGGTGGAAAGTTTATACTTTCGCCGACCAAACAATATTTGGTCGGCAAAAGTGTATTTTCTTGTAGTGAATATTCGAGAGGGGTCATTATGTGAGGCTTAAGACGGAGAGAGTATACGTGTTGTGAATGAGTGTTTGATGCTAGGGATCTATTTTTTGGCCCTCAAAAAGTCTCCCCTCTTGCACGAGGGGAGGGCTAGTTATGTGTGATTTTTTTTTTATTTCCTCTATTTGTTTGGAGTGGAGATAAAATTCGAGTGGGACATCATGTGAGGTTAAGGTTGAGGGAGTGTGGAGATGTGAGTGTTTGTTTGCTTATTAGGGATGGCTTTGCACTGGTTCTGAATCCTTTGGTAACTACATGTTTTATTGCCTTTATAAAGTTCCAATTTGGGGATCGGGAGGGGGTTGTCTCTTTTAGTTTTTTTTTATTTTTTGATTTGTTCTTTCAGGCCACGAGTCGCCGCCAATCCAAGAAAGAAAAAGCCCAAGCTCTTTTGACACATTCGGCACTAGTTATATTGGGATGCTTTGTTCTTTTGGATTTTCTAGCTATGAGGGTCTGTCCATAGCATAGGTTTTTTTTTTTTGAATATTTCCCTGTGGGTTTCTATCTTGGGTCATTTTAGTGTGGATCTTGTTGAAGATTTTTGCTGCCGTTTTGGCTAGGTTGTCTAACAGGTTATGGTGGTTGGGGCTGGTTCTTGTCTTGTACAGAGGTGTGTTTCTTTGGCATGTAGCTTCCAATGGCGCAGTTTCAATTGCTTTCAGGGGCTATGGTGGTTCAATGGTCTGTTTGGTTAGGTTTTTTGGTTGTTTTGTTAAGCCATGGCCTGTTTTATATGTTATGTGTGCGTCTTCTATATCTTTACCTTTACATGGCTGTTCTTTGGTTGCAGGGGTTTTTATAGTCCGAAGTAGATTACTTAAGTGCCAAAATTTAGGCAGATGTAAAATAATTTTGCTTTTATGCTTCGAACCTGGCTGCTATTTTGTTCTTAATATTCTTGCTAGGTTTTGAAGTGGATAATCTTTCATGCGTACATTATTTCTCTTGTTCGAGTTTGTGAAGTGTTGATGTACATAAAGCTTTTGTGGTTGTGGCACCAGATGGGTCTTAATGCTCCCTAAAGTTTGTTGGTATTTGGTGTCATTTTGTTTTCCAATTATTTGAATTCAATGTAAGCTGAGATCTCTCCTCATTACCTTGTGGTTATGATGGTGGCTCTTGGGAGCTGCCTTTGTTTATAGATTCTTTTTGTAATTTCTTGGGTATACCCCGTGTAAACATGTAATTTTTTTCTTTTATATCACAATTAATTCACCTAAGAAAACACATTAGTTATAACAAAATACTTTATTGGTGGTTAGAAGTTCAAAAAATAGCTCATTAGAGTCATGTTTGTTAACTTTCAACAAAGAAAAAGAAAAAGAAAAAGAAAAAAACTACATAATTAAGTTTTCCTCCGGTGGGTCCCCTTCGACGATCAAATTAGTTTTTGATGGAGTAGGGAGCATGCCAAAAGCTAGAGAGAGAGAATTCTGTTAAAATCGTACCTAAATTCATGACTGATAGTCCTTTATAAAGTACCTTATTGGACATGGGCGTGGTCCCCCATGCAAAACAGTTATGACGGTCCGTACTGGTGACCTCCTCCTGTCTCAAGTTAACCCACGTGTTGGCTACACTCCGCCCTGACCAGCGGAGCACAATGACCAAATAGGTAAGTTGATCAGGATGGACAGGCTGATCAGGATGGACACGTAGATCAGGATGAAGGATTTGATTGGGTGAATGAGTGTGCTCGAGGGACTACCCTTCGCCCAAATAGCCTGCTCAGTCCCATGGTCAACATCCTCTGACCAAGGCACAAGACCAAAATTCTCTTGCTATCCATTAGTGGTCTCTTATTCTTGATCAACATTCTGTGCAGTGAGTGCTGATAAGGAATATGCTTTTAAAAGGAATTTAGTTAGTCATAAGATCTTCAAGGGATTGCTTTCGCGTTATTCTCGATTAGTGCAGAAATCGAAAAGTCATGAGGGTAGCCAAACGAGCGATGGCGGTAGGAAAAGGCAGCTGTTAGCATGCCCTCTGAGTTGCCCTCAGAATGAGTGATGGCGCGGCTACAATTTCCTATGAGACATCGCACTCATGTACTTCACACGAGGTAAACATTGCACGGTTCAATATTCGCCATCCACGCGCCCCATTTTTAGCCATAGATTTCATCACCTTTGGGTAAATCTCAACCGTCCAAAGTTAAAGTGCCTATAATAACTTTTAAATACTTTGTCTTTTCAATCATTTGGATATTTTGAAGAACTTTGTGGCGATTTCGAGTGATCCTCAAGGCATTTTCGTTTAATAGAGCAACTTTCTTCTTCTCAATCTGGGTACTGCTCTTTTCTCCTTTTTGATTGCCTTTTGAATCTTCATTTCTCTGGTTTTTCATAAATTTCTGTCATTATCACTTTCAGATTTGATTAGGGCTTTGATTTTATCTGTCTTAAGGCTGTTAGTTTGTCATCATTCGTTGTGGTTCTTAGGGTTTCTCTTATTTTTGTCAATAAATCTATATCTAGTGGTAGAGTGAATGTTGTGGTATCTAGCAGTTCTAGTGAAGAAGTAGAATCTTCGTTTATGGAGGTTCAAGACAAATACCTTGGTAAACCGCCTTCCATTAAACCTCCAACCTCCTTCTCTGGTTCTACCCCCATCGCTGACTACATTCTGTAATTTTGTCCTCCTGTGATATCCGACCCTTTTGTCCTGCTCCTTTGATTGTTGTAAAATTTTCATTTTTAATTCCCCGTTTCCCCCTCATCGACGAGAGCTCCTCTATCGAGCTCTCTGGAGGAGAGCTAATCACCCACCGCACTCATCGTAAACCTTTTCCTTCCTATGTTGATGAAGAGGAAAGTTTGGTCCCCCTAGAGGCCTATATTTCTGGATAGGCTTAAAAGGAAGGCTCGCCTCGTTAGTCCCATCTCACGGTGGATCGCCTTCACTTGCCCTTTTTGTGAATGGGGTTTCCTCGACTATTAGCGCTCTAGATAAAAGTAGATTTACAGCTCAGTACCAGACCCTAAGGTCCGTTATCTTAAAGGTTCTTGCCCCAGATAAGTGGGCATGTTTTGATCTCCCAAGGTAAGTCTATTTTTCTGAAGGAGCCTTGCAATCGGGCCTTCGCTTTCCTTTGCCTCACTTTGTTCATGAAATTCTTGAATTCCTAGATGTTTCCCCTAGGCAGTTGGTCCCCAACGCCTAGAAGATCCTGATAGGGTGTATGATTTTGTGGCCTGCTGCCACTGATTAGAAATTCTTATTGACCATTCAAGAGTTCCTCTGGTGCTATAAGCCAGTTAAGCTTATATCAGGCTATGTCAGATTCCAAGCTCGTGATCACTGAGGGCTGATCACCGGGTTGCCTAAGGCGAACAAGGGCTAGAAGGATCATTTTGTCTTTGTCTTCAAAGAAGGTTGGGAATTCCAATCGTGAAAAATTGTTAATGACATTACCCCCAGAGTTCAGAGAATATGTAATAACCCCCCAAAAGACGGTTAGTTTTATGTGAATTATGTCTCTCATCATTTATGTTCCCCATTGGGGGATATATATATAGATATATTTTTAAAGAAAACATCGTTTCGTGGTCTTTCTTTAGGCCGTACCAGGAGTCTTGCTGTCTTCGAAGAGGGGAAACCCATAATCGAGCTCATTCAGTCCTTTGAGGATAGGGACCAATCAACCGTGGTTGCTCTAGAGAGCTTGAATAAGTATCTTTTTGGGGTCTGAGCCTTCCTTTGATGCTTTATCTTTGTTTCAAAGTACAGAAGCTATAGAGAACCCTAGGAAGGAAGGTGATGCTTTATCTTTGTTTCATAGTGCAGAGGCTATAGAGAACCCTAGGAAGGAAGGTGAAGTATCACATCTGTTTACTGTAAAGAATAATTGTGTTCTTTTCCAGTTTTTGGACAAAGAAATAAAATATTGGCTGATCAGATGGTGTCAATTCAGGATCAATGAACAAAGCGAATAAAGAAGCGTTAAGAAAGCTCAAGGAGAAAAGGGCTATTGCTCAGAAGAATGTTTTTTCTCCCTTAATCTTGAACAAGCCGCGTATAATGACTGCTCGCCAAAAGGATTTAGACGTTTAGACGTTTCGACCTTCAAGGAGTATTTCCCCAGCCGAACTCCAGCATAAACCATTAAGGCAAGCCAAAGGAAGGAAAGAACCTCAGTGGAAAAAGAGAGGAGGATAGAGAAAGAAGGGGAAGAAGGAAAGGAAAATGAGAGAGAGAAGGAGAAGCGCAGGAAGGAGGGGGTTCCCCACTGAGCTCTGCTCTTTTGGCTGCTCAAAAGGGGGTTTCCCTCTTTGTGTTCCACGATAATGACCTTGGCTTGAAGGTGATTGAGGGCACTGTTTTGCCTTCTCGCCTGTCTACCCTAGACGGCCTAACCATCATTGAGTTAGGTTGCCATTTTCACCAAGATACTAGCAAGGTATGCTTCATTGGGTCTCTTTTCCATTAGTTTTCTTTTCATTCCTTCCCTTCTTTATCACTATTGAGGTTATCACCATGTGATATTCCTCCTGATCATTAAATTCTGTATATTGTAGTCTGTTGCTTCGCTTGATGAGGAAGGAAATTCTGTATCAGGGTCAATAGAGGAAATTACTCGCGGCAACTCAAATCATCAAACACATGAAGTCTGAAGTGGAGGCCCTGAAGGCTGATCTGGGTAGATTGTCCAGTATAGAGGCCGACTACGAGAGAACGAAGGCTGCCCTTGAAGGGCTACTCAAGGTGAAGGTAGAGTTGTCTGACAAGCTAGATAAGCAATAAGAAAGAATATCTGACCAGGAGTCCCAGTTAGCTGAGCAAGATGCGAGGTACCGGGCTTTAGAGGCTTCGGTAAATGCTGACCATGCGTAAGTAATAGAAAAGTTTAAGAGCTCGGAGTTCTTCCAACTCCTTGCTGAACACATGGACTCTCTAGATGTGAGAATCACTCTAGCTGAGAGAGCGATTTTGAAGCCTTTTGCCAGTAAGTCTCTGGATTGTACCATGACATGGACTTCTCTCAGATCAAACCATATGAAGATGACACCTCCATAGCATCAAGATCACCTTTAGCTGGGGAGGTTGGTGATGAATTTCAATCTCATCCTCCTCTACCAACTTCTTAATCTCTCGTCATTTCACTTTTCCTTTCAAACACTTTATAATTTGCTCAACTTTTGGATGTGACTGTCATGTTTGGAATGTTTACTGGTTTGCTTTTCTGGTTTATCTTGTGGTTCATTGTTAAATACTTTGGATGTTTGGATGAAGATTGTGGAGCAGTAGACAATAGATTTGCTTAATATTGCTACTTTGTACTTGTTTAGCAACGAGTGTTGAACTAGTCTTAATCAGTGCTATGCTGTGTTACACTGGATTGATGTAATGTCGTTTTGTTCTTGTTGAACAATGCAATATATGTTTGGATGCCAATTGAAGAACAATATTTTGGGTAGAAATTTTGACTTTCTTACTTGTATTTCGTTCTTCTATTCGTCTTTTTTTCGTGTTTCCTCGAACGTTGCTTCTTTATGAAAACCTTAGCCAATGCCCGTTCACGTTTTCAATAATCTCATGCCTTCTTTGTTAGGGCTGACCTTCTCCTAATCAGCCCATGCCTGTTCAGGTTTTCAATAACCTCAGGCCTTATTTGTAGGGGGTTGACCTTTTCATGATCAACCCATGCCCGTTCAGGTTTTCAATAACCTCAGGCCTTCTTTGCTGAGGGTTAACCTTTTTCTGATCAACCCATGTCCGTTCAGGTTTTCAATAACCTCAGGCCTTATTTGCTGGGGGCTGACCTTCTCCTAATTAGCCTATGCCCGTTCTCCTATGCTGTGTAGGCGAAAAGTAAAAGAAGATAATGTAGAGAAAAACATATCTTCATTGAAATTAAATGCAAGAAGTAAACATTTACATGTAAATTGACTTAGGCGTAATAACGCTTAAGGTGCTCTACATTCTAGGGATGTCGTAGTTCCCTTCTCTCCATTGTCTGAAGTCGGTATGCCCCTTTTCCTTGATAAGCTTTCACAATGTAGGGTCCTTCTTAATTCGGCCCCAGTTTCCCTTCAGTTGGATTATTCATTGGCTGGATGACTTTCTTGAGCACCAGGTCCCCTGGGCTAAAACTTCTCCCTCTTACTTTTGTGTTGTAATATTTCCTCATCCAGTCTTAGTACACAGTGGCTGTCAACGCTGCAATTTCTTTAACCTCAAGCAAATCGAGGTCCAACCTCAAGTTTTGGTCATTTATGTCATGATTATACTGATCAACCCACGCACTGGCCAACCCAACCTCAATTAGGACTACAGCTTCATGACCATATGTGAGGGCGTATGGAGTTTTTCCAGTGGGTGTGCACGCAGTTGTCCGATATGCCCATAGAACGTTTGGTAACTCCTCAGGCCATAACCCTTTTGCACCCTCCAACTTGGTCTTCAACATCTTTAGGAGAGATCTATTTGTTACTTTAACTTGTCCGTGTGACTGAGGATGAGCAGATGAGGCATAGTGCACTTGAAAGGTGAGTTCTTTGCAAAACCTCTTGAAGTTGGCGTTGTCAAATTGATTATCATTATCTGTGACGATGGCTTTTGGGATTCCAAAGCAACAGACCAGAGATCTCCAAACGAACTGAGTAGTGTTCTTCTTAGTGATCCTGGCTAAGGGCTCTACTTCCACCCACTTGGTAAAGTAGTCGATGACGACTACGATGAATTTCATTTGTCTTTGAGTCATGGGCAGTGTCCCTATGAGGTCCAGGCCCCACTAAGCAAATGGCCACAAGCTGGTCAGAACGTTGAGTTCAGCTAGTGGTTGTCTGGCTATGTTGGCGAAGCGCTGACACTTGTCACAGTTCTTTACAAACTCTCTGGTGTCCTTAAGCATAGTTGGCCAATACTACTCTGTCCTGGTTATTCGAGTGATTTTCGCATACTCCCTCATGGATCTCTTTGAGGACGTAAAGTGCCTCCTGGTTTGATGCACAGCGCAAGTATGGTCTTATCAAATTTTGTCTATACAGAACTTTTTCTAAGATAACATAGCTGGTGGCCTGGTACTTCAGCTTTCTAGCTTATTTTTTGTCAGGTGGGCACTCTCCATCCTTCAGGTAATTTAAAATTGGCTTTGCCCATTCCATCTCTTAGATTTCCATAACTGCGTTGTGGTGCTCTTCCCACTGGTCATCTATACTTGGCTAATCTATTACATTTACTGTTACTCCTTGAGCTTCGTAGTTCTGATCAGAAGAAACTAATTGAGCGAGCTGATCAACTTCTGAGTTTTCTTCTCGGGGGATTCGTTGGATCTCTATCTGATAGAACTATTTGCATAAGCTATCCACTAAAGCTTTTTACCTCTTCAGCTTGCTCCCCTTCACTTCGTAGGAGCCATTCACCTGTTGCACCACTAATTGGGAGTTAGATTTGATAAACAATTTTTTTGCTCCACAAGATTTTGCGGCTCTAGGTCCCAATATCAACGCCTCATATGTTGTTTCATTGTTGGTTAGGCTGAAATTTAACCTTATTGTCTGCTTGAAATGGTCTCTTGAGGGGGAGGTAATGATCACCCTTACTCCCTTTGACCTTTTCTTGCTGAACCGTCAACGTTCACTAACTATATGCCTTGCACGCTGAACTCCTGCTCTGGCTCTCCAACCTGATGGTCTGCTCCTGCTTGATTTGGCCCATTTTATGGTATATCCACCTTCTCATGGAGGTCTCCCGGGGTGAATTTTGCTACGAAATTTGCTAACATCTGCCCCTTGTATGCTTTTCGGGGGTGTATTCTATGTCAAACAGTCCGAGTTCAATGGACCATTGCATCAATCGTCCTGACATTTCGGGTTTCTGCAACACTTTTCTTAGGGGCTGATCAGTTAAGCCTGTGATGGAGTGGGCTTGGAAATAAGAGCATAATCTTCTAGATGACATAATCAAGGCAAAAGCCAATTTCTCCATTCAAAGGTATCTACTTTCTGCCCCTCGAAAAGTCTTATTGAAGTACACTGGCTTTTGTTACCCCTTCTCCTCCCTTACCAAGGCTGAGCGGACGGTTGTATGTGACACAACTAGGTACAAATACAACTCTTTATGAGGAGTTGGGTTGGATTGTAGTGGGGGTGTAGTAAGATATACCCTTAGCTCATTAAAAGCTTGGTCGCATTCCTCGCTCTAAAAGAAGGCCTTCTTTAAAGTTCTGAAAAAAGGAAGCCACTTATCTATTGCTCTAGAGACGAAGCGATTGAGAGCAATCACTCTTCCTGCAAGCCTTTACACTTCTTTGACTTTGGCTGGGGCTTTCATCTTTAAAATTACCTTAACTTTCTTGGAATTAGCTTCAATTCCTCTTTGGCAGACCTCAAAGCCTAGGAGCTTGCCTGATGCCACTCCAAAATCATACTTTGCTAGATTTAACTTCATCACATACCTTTTTAAGACTAAGAACACCTCATGTAGATCCTTTTACGTGCTGATCATCTTTCTTGCTTTTCACAAGCATATCATCAATGTAAACCTCAACGTTTCTGCCTATCTGCTTGTCAAACATCGAGTTAACTAGTCATTGATATGTCGTTTCAGCATTCTTCAACCCAAAAAGCATGACCCGGCCACAGAACAATTCTTTAGAAGTGACGAATGATGTTTTGTCCGGATCTAGGACATACATCATGATCTAATTGTAGCCGAAGAAGGCATCCATGAAGCTGAGCAGCTTATGCCCTGCGGTGGAATCTATCACGCCCTGACACTTGGGTCAAGTGAAACACCCACAAACAACCACACTAAAGCTGAAACACAACACGCAACCCGATGTTTCACTCTCACAATAAAAGACATATATGCATTTAAATATATTGCCCTTAGGCTTACAACACAAGGTTTAAAACAAAAAGCATGTAAAACGGTACATGGTTCAAAAAGGAAACAAAAGAAGACTACAGGTCTTTCGCCGCAGCTGGCTCCTCCGGATCAACTTGCATGGTCGTATACACCTGAAAAATATTTTTAAATTCCACACCGTGAGCCAAAATTCAGCAGAAACTAGACAAACATGTAATAAAAGATAAACATGCTAATGCGAAAAGATATGGATATTTCGACCCGCACGAGCCTCAAAAACAATTTAATACATATACACATATACTACAATACTTCACATGTAATCATCGACTCTCATAAGCCCCACTTGCAACACATGTATGTATCGACTCTCACGAGCCTCGAAAGTAGATCTACATATTCACAATGGTTCACACGCAATACATGCACCTTCTCGGGCTTTCACCGAAGGACTGCAGCCCCAACTAATGCATTGTTAACCAGAGTTAACGATTACCGCATCACTTTTCGTCCATCGTTACCAGAGTTAACGTTTACCGGGCCACTTTTCGTCCATCGTTAATCAAAGTTAATGCATGCAACACACGCAACCCACGCAACACATGATCTTCACGGGTTTTCACCGTATGACCAATATTCGCCTCTCATTATGCATCTTTACGGGTTTTCGTTGTAGGACCAATATCCACCCCTTATTATGCATTTTTAAAATCAGAGTTTTAAAGCACAAAAATATGTACAAACACCACATTTCACATAAAGACATGACATGCCATACAACTCGTCATCTACCAACCCAAGAGATCAACAATCAACAAAACAAAACTCAACCCCGAGGACTAGCCCCAAACCTCTAAAAGCTTGAATTTCACAAACGTTTTCACAAAACACCATATTTTTTCTCAAAACTTGCCTTTTAGAAAAGGAACTATAGACCCAAACACGTCACGCACACAACGATCTATAAACACCATATTAAACAAAATCACGTCATCCCCGAAGACGAAAACAAAAGAAAACCCCCCAAATGCCACAACACGACCAGCCAGAAAAGAAAGAAGGAAAAACACCCCATTTCAGGCGTTCAGTTGACTGAACCCCACAATTCAGTAGACGGAAAAGCAATTGAAATTCCATGAATTTTTCAGTGTCTCAGGTTAGTTGACTGAACTCTCACCTTCAGTCGACAGAACACCCCACTTTAGTTGACTGAACTTCGAAGAACCCTAGCGCCGGAAAAACTTTCACCCCTTTTTTTTATCCAACCCAAATTAAACCCGCCAACTTCCATGTTTTTGAAACCTACGAGCATACCCAAACCCACCACCTTAAAAGAAACCGAATGACAGCTTTAAAAACCTTTCGTCCAACCAAAAACACCCAAACATGTTTTAAGAACAAAAATCTACTTTTATAAACATAAAACAACTTTTCATGTATTTTTAAACAGTAAAAACACATATAATTTCACATAACACCTCTTTTAAGACATAATAGTCTAGGATCCTACCTCATTAAGTTAAAAACTCGAAACTCAAAACGCCGGCCAAAAATGGACTTCGTTAAAACGAGATTTCGTCTGGATAAACGCGTAACCTCGGCGAGAATACTAAGAATTCGCTATTCGATCGACAAAAATAAAGCCCGGGCCTCAAGAAAATCTAGAGAGAAGGCATAGATTTTGGTTTGAGAAAAAAAAAACTTAGTTTCCAAATTTTCTAAAATATCTCCATAAATATCTAAAGGCTAGATATTTATAGACCTCGCCCGAAACTATATTTTTTTTAACTTCGCTCCACAATACCCAACGGTTTCTGAATCCAACCCAACATGCATTTCTAAGCGCAAAATGCATAAAATACATATAAACATGCAAGTATATAAACGATAAATAACGCGTTGAAAATACCGTAAAAAAATTAAAACGCGTCAGGGTCTCACAGAATCTACCAATAGGTCGATTCTAGGGAGTGTTGGCCAGGGTTTGGGCTAGCATCCTGCCGTGGCGGAGGCCCCAGGTAAAGGTCGAGTCACAGTCGACTTGTGGCGCTTGGTGTTGAATCCTTTAAGGAAATAAAGTTATGCCTTCACCACTACATGTGGGTTTTGGTGAGATGGTAAGCGCTTGATCCAACAATTGGCATCAGAGTGAGGTCTCAGGTTTGATTCCCCAGAGTAAGGCATGCTGCTTGCGAGTTTTGCAGGCAGGTGCTGGGGGGATTGTTGGCCAGGGTTTAGGCGAGCATCCTGCCGTGGCGGAGGCCCCAGGTGAAGGCCGAGTCACAGTCGACTTGTGGCGCTTAGCACTGGACTGTTTAAGAAAATAAAGTTGCGCCTTCACCACTACCTGCGAGTTTGGTGAGATGGTCAGCGCTTGATCTTAATAGGGAGGGTATAACTATCTTTGGGACAAGATTTGCTCAGATCCGTGAAGTCTATACACATCCTCCACTTTTCGTTTGTCTTTTTTACCACGACTACATTGGCAAGCCATCTTGGATAGGTCACCTCCTTGATGAAACCGACATCTTTATGTTTCTTTACTTCTTCAGTGATTGCTTCATCCCTTTGCTTTGCAAACCCTCTATTTTTGCATGATTGGTTTTGCTTTGGGATCAACATTGGGTCTATGAATGGTGATTGATGGGTCAATTCCGGGTATGTCGCGATGTGACCAGGCAAAAACATCCTTGTTTGATAGGAGAAACGCCTTTAGCGGCCCTTTTATGATCTCTTCCAAATTTTCCCGATTTTTAACATTCTGAATTGATCAGCCTCATCGATAGAGAAATCATCTAGGTCATCTGTTGGTTCTCCTCTTCGTAGCTCGTCTTCATTTTTGACCTTCATTTCTTCAATATATAGAGCTTCTCTCGGTTTTTATTCCCTGAGAGATGTAGCATAACATTCTCTTGCTGATGTTTGATCACCTCTCGCATGACCCACTCCCTGCTCTGTCGGAAACTTCCCTAAAAGGTTGTGCATCAAGATTACGTCTCTAAAATTATTGAGAGCTGTTTTTCCCTAGATAACGTTATATGCTGAAGGGTTGTCCACGACTAGGAAGGTTAACATTTTTGATACCTTAATGGCATCATCTCCAATGGTAACTGGAAACTGTGTCGACCCCAGGGGATATACCCTATCTCTGGCAAAGCCGACCACTAGGGGCAGCATGGGTGTGAGCATGTTTTCTGCCAATATTCATTTGGTCGAATGCACTAGCGAATAGAATATTTGTTGAGCTTTCATTATCTACTAATACCCTCTGTACCATATGATTACTGATTAGCACGCTGATCACAATGGGGTCATCGTGGGGGTATTGGATGCCATGGCGATATTCATTTGAAAAAGAAATTGTGAACTCCTCCTCTGTACGGGATTTTTGGCAGTGATTTCCTCTTTTGTACCTTCCTCTTTTTCAATCTTTAGGCACTTGTTGTGCGCCTTCCTGGCTGACCGGGATTCCCCTCTACCGGTAAAACCTCCTAAAATTGTCATGATCTTTATTTGGGGCTAATTTCGCTTGTCATCCATAACCTATTCGCGACACTGATCTCCCTTTGGTTGTTCTCTCCTTCCTCTTTGATATGGCTCTCTCTGATCAGGCTGTTGTTGTCTTCTCCCGAATCGGTCAAGCTGCCCTTTTCTGATTAGACATTCTATTTGATCTTTCAAGTCATAACAATCCTCGGTGTCATGACCATGATCTTTATGAAAATGACAGTATCTATTTTTGGAATGCTTTGAGGGATGGCCCTTCATCTTCTCTGTCCACTTCTGATCTGGATCACTTCTAATGTACAACAGGACCTGCTCGAGAGGAGTATTTTGGGGGGTTTAGCGGCGACCATAGTTAGCGGGGGGTCTCTTGAATGCCAGTTCTAAGAATCTGGTTTTAAATTGATTTGGCTGCATGCTAAATTACTTTCAATCATCTTCTCTTGATCGTTTTACAGTCGCCACTTTTGCTGTTGGCTCGTCTGGCTTAACCTTGTGTGCATCCATCGCGTCTTCTACGTTTATGTGCTTCTGTGCTTTCAACATCATTTTTGCCATATCTATTGGTGGTGCTTTGGACAATGAAAACAGTAAGCGGGAAGACAGTAGTCCTCCCATAAAGGCAATTAAAGCTACTTTATCATTAACTCCATCCACTTGAAGTGCCTCTTGATTGAAGCGCGCAACATACTCCCTTAAGGTTTCACCCTTAGATTGTTTGATGTTAAGCAAGCATGTGACTGGTTTCTTATGTCGTTGACCCCCTATGAAATGGCTGACGAAGAGTCAACTTAACTGGGAGAAGAACTTAATAGGATTTGGTTTTAGTTATGAGAACCAAACTCTAGCTGGACCTTTTAAGGTGGTAAGAAAAGCTCTGCACTTTATCTCGCTTGGGACAGTGTAAAGATACATCATAGACTTATAGGTAGACAGATGATCGACCAGGTCAGAGCTACCATTGTACATATCTAACCATAGTATTCTAAATTTAAGGGGGAGTGGGGCTTCCGTTATGCTTGACTTGAATGGAGATTCCATTTTTTGGACTAGGTCGTCAAGAATTGAATGGGTTTTACCTCTCTCTGTCTGCATTATAGTATCGAGCTGTGCTTTCATTTCTCTGAGTTGATCATGCTAGCCTGCGGACATTGCAGAGGTTTCTATTTTTCCCCTAGGTACCTCACCTTGCCTCGTAACAAAGGGATGTGGGGGTAGGTGGATGTCGCTTCCCACTTCTTCCGCGTGCCCTCCTTTTTGGGGATCTCCATCTTGGTTGACATTGGCTCCTTGGTTAGGTTGGGGGTTGGTTAGCATTGGCAGGGGACGCCCATTTTTTCTTTCACGAATTTGCTGTAGCAACTCCTGATTTTGCTGCATCAGCTGGAAAATTCCTTGGGTTAAATGTTGAAGTTGGTATTAGACTTGCTCCTAGTCATTGGAGTTTGGCTGTTGTACTGGGATTGGAGGTACTTCTATGTCGGTTAGTTTCATAGGCCATGGATCTCGCCTGAACCATCCAAGGAAGATCTCACCACTAAACAACAAAGTTTTCCACAGACGGCGCCAAAATGATGGTGCTCAATCCTTGAATCACTCTCTGAGATCGAATCTCCACCTGAGAAATCAAATATCGAGTTAGAAAGGATGCCAGAATTCCTTCGACGGGTCCCCTTCAACGATCAAATTAGTTTCCAATGGAATAGGGAGCAAGCCAAAAGTTCGCGAGAGAGAGAATTATGTTAGAATCATACCTGAATTCTTGATTGCTAGTCATTTACAAAGTATCTTTTGGGACACGTGGCGAGGTCCCCCATACAAAACGGTTATGACAGTCCGTACTGGTGACCTCCTCTAGTCTCAAGTTAACCCACGTGTTGGCTACGCGCCGCCCCGACCAGCAAAGCACAAAGACCAGATAAGTAAGTTGATCAGGATGAACATGCTGATTAGGATGGACACGTAGATCAGGATGAAAAATTTTATTGAGAAAATGAGTGTGCTCAAGGGACTGCCCTTCGCCCAATTAGCCTGGTCAGCCCCATAGTCAACATTCTCTGACCAAGGAACATGACCAAAATATCCTTGTAATTCATCAGATGTATTACTCTAAAAACTATATTTAATTATAAAATTTTAAATTAAGAATAATACTAAAGTACTTAATGCTTTATAATTGGAAGATTTCAAATGTTAATTTTTCAAACATAAAGTTTTCAAAATAAGTCCAGCACGTAAAATAAAAATTTATAATCACTTTCACAAAATTTAACCAACAATTACTAATAAAAGCAAATCTTTTTATTTATAATTAATTGTATGTATAAAATATTAATTGTACGTATAAATTTAGGTACTTAAGATATTTAATAAATTTAATTTTTTTATATGAATAGTTTATATACTGACAACTACAATATGAATAATTTAAATTATCAAAATATAACTATAGTGCACACTCACAAAAAAAAAATGATTGAAATACATAATAACAAAATAGAGATCTTGGAGAACAAAATGGGCCTGACTTTTGGAAGGAAAGTGGTGAGTTAAATTTTGACAACCTGTTTAAAATAATGTTTTTTTTGTTTTTATAATAAACTAATAAATAAGTAAAAATATCTTATTTAATTAAAATGTGTCTTCAAACAAATAAAAAGTAACCTTTTAAAAAATATATCAGATGTCTTTAAACCAAAAATCAAACGAGTAGTTAGTTAAGATTACTCTCGAGAAAAACCTCATCAACAATCAAATACTTCTACAGATAAATCAACAAATGTGCTGACCACTTAATTAACATAGGCGCAAAACAAAATAAAGATCATGGCGTTATGCATCTCTTCGCCAGTATCCATTGGCCACTTTTTCTGAGAAGATGCAGTGGGGATGGCGTCCCTAGGGAATGTTGAGATTATAGAGCACAAATCTCCTACGCAGTGGAAACAGAAACGTAGGTTACGATTCACACAAATCAAATAGAGAACAAGAAGAACTAGAAAAAACAAAACAATAAACGTGGCTCAGTTAACAGCCTACTACTACAGGAAAGAAGAAATTAATCCACTAAACTCAGAAAACACGGATTACAAGAATCACTCTCTCACACACAATATTTATGACCTTAAAACTGAGCATCTCGCCGTCTCTCTACACTCTTTAGTTTCCAAACTAAGTACTAATATTGTATGTGACGTTTTTGGATTTCTATAAAATATAAAACCCTTATATAGAAAGTCTCTAGGTCAAAAACTAACCCTAGCTGTCATACAAAAATTGTTGTTGTGCCCGAGACTGCTCGAACGATCTTTAGACCGATCGAGCGGTCAAATGCTCTCCTCAGTTTCTCTATCTCTGTAGAGATCTAAAAATAGTTTTGATCCCTTTTCAACATTCTAATTTTGTTCGATTATCCTATCGACCGTGGATACCAAAGTTTGAGACACCAAATCCAACAGAGAATAGCTTTATTTTGTTGTTTGTTTGGTTTATGTAACTTTCTTTCTGAAGCACCAAAAAAAATATAGTGTTATTTTAAATACTTTATTTTGTACTTTATATTTACATAGATTGTAGAACTCACAACTATATTTGACGTGGAACCCGTGAGATATGTAAGTACAAAGTACAAATTAGAGTAAAAGATATGGCTCGTTTAATAACCCAGACTGGATTGGATTGAATTAATAGTGAAATTGGATTAATTTTTGAGTATATTACACTTACACCCTTTATATCACTGTCACCCCTTCTATTCTCTGAAATATCACTGCACTCCCTTACTTTTTAATTTTTGTAACACTTTGGTCCAAAAGTTAATTTTTCGTTAACTTTTGGACGAAAAAATAGTATTTTCACACTTACACCCCTTGATTTCTTTTTTTTCACACTTACACCCCCTGTTTTCTTTGTTTTTTG
>JAULJZ010001342.1:0-17200 GCA_032270985.1 Heliamphora pulchella
TCGGGATTAAGAGTTCGTGCAATACATGATAATACGGGATGTGGATCAATTCATATAGTCAGTATAGAATTGATCATGACGTTGATCCCGCTCAATACACTCCAAGTGTACTAACACATCGAGCTCGAATATCAAATTCTCAAATGGAATGTCTGGGTCCATTGCGATTGTGAGCCTACCTGTATAATCTGTCAGAACCTATGACCCGATCTTCCAGGCAGCATGCACTGAGTCAAATATTGGACAGAATATACGGACTATGCATTCATTCATCACAAATATAAATATGATCCACGAATGCAAAAATATCTCAATGTTTCTCATTAATACGCCAGGGATCAAGAATAAAATACCTAAAAAGCATGACTTTTCAGTATACATTCCTAACAAATATCTGGAGTTAGATATTTTCAAAACTTAACAACTAAGTTTTCTCTTTTTCTCTCTGTCTTATCTTTAACTTCTCGGGGGCCCAGGGCTTGTTTTTTACGAACCTACAACCGATCCTTGTTATAGGCATCGTGCTCTACGCATCCATCTGGATAGAATTTCATTCCGACGAAGCTCGATTTTGCACGTGGATCGAGGCGTCGAGTCTTTGACTCACCAAGGTAGGATCCTAGACTGTATAGATGTTTAAGGGTGCTATATGTAATTATATACTGTTTTACTGTTTAAAAATGCATGAAAAAGCTGATTTATGTTTTAATAAATCGGGTTTTTGACTTAAAACAATATTTTGGGCTTTTTTGTGGTTGAAAATGTGTTTCGAGAGTTTCCTTTCGAGGTTTTGGTGTAAGGCTTGGGCGTGTGGATGTCCGAGGGTGTTTGATGGGTGTTTGGAGGCTTGATTTGAGGCTTGAAGGAAAAAATCGTAGCATAAAACATTTTCTGAGTAGGATCAGTCTACTAGATCATAACATCAGTTAACTAGATCATCATTTTGGGCATTCAATCGACTGGACTTGGGAGGTCAATCAATTGAAATTGATTCTGTTTTGATTCTCTTTTTCTAGAGAGTTTTTAAGTCGACTGGGGGCTTAGGCCAGTTGACAGGGGTCTTGTGTGGGCGTTTGGTGGTTGCTTTGATGGTTTGGTGGTTATTTTGGAGAAAGGAATGATTTACAAAAAGAGTTTTTACGAAAACTTTGGAAAATATATTTTCTTTTAGGGGTTTAGAGCTGACCCTTGCGGTTGGGGATCAACCTTGAAAACATTTGATAAAAGTGTGTGTTTTGACATACCTGTTGATCTCCATGGTAGATGGATTGGATCTCCTTTTTATACTTATGTTGTATAGCTGTGAAACTCATGTTTTTACATGTGTTGTTTGATCTCTATGTTAATGGATAGATTTATATGTTTGTTTGATCTCCATGTTGATGGATGGATGTGAAAATATTTTGATTTTATAAAATGAGTCTCTAGATGTACCGGGCTAACGGGTATTTGGCACGAGTTGCCCTCGGTGTAAATTCGAAAACGTGCACAGAGTAGGTGCTTTGTACCTTCGAGCTAGTCCCCGTAAATTAAGCCGTTGGGTGCTTTGTACCCTCGGGTTTTGGGCCTATAAATTAAGTTTTTACGTTGTGGTGGCTTCGTATAAAACTTACATTTACCCAACTGGTCCTATGATGTGTAGGGACTGGGTAAAGAGGCCGAAGTCTGTAATTGCTACATCTGACTCCTTGTAACAGAGTCGGTACATGGATTCATTTTATCTTTTTCCTCAGCTGTGTGTGTGTTTCGAGTGGAAAAAAATATATTTTCTCTTTCCTTGGTTGTGTGATCCAAATGGAAAGTAACGTTTTGATTACAGTTTTCTTTAACTGTTATTTTCATTAGTTATAATGCCTGGTTTTACATGTGGTTGAGTTAGCTCCCACTATATGATTGCATATCCTGCTTTAAAGCTTTATAGTCTGTTTCTATTTGGCTTTGGCTCACGGTGTGGAATTTTTGTTGTAAAATGATTTTCAGGACAAGAGGATGATGATCTGGAGGAGTTGATCTAGTGGTGCCTGTGGTGGCAGAAGACTCTAGTAGTTTTTCTTTTTGCATGCCTATTTGAATGCACGTTTGTACAGCTCTGGACAATATACTTATGCATGATTTACATGCTGTGTACTGTTTATGAGAGATGCATGTTGGGTTTTTATTTGATTTCAATAGGTGGATTCGAATGTATGAAAACTTATTTTCATAAAATCGGTATTTGGTGGATTTTCACGTGACCCCTAATTTTGGGGCGTGACAACTTGGTATCAGAGCTCTGGGTTCGAATACCTAAGAGCCATGAGAAGAGGGTTTATCACCTGGTGAGGTTGATTACTGATGCTTGCTTGCATGTGTATAAATATCCTTATAACATGCTGTTAACATTTTTAGCATGATCGTTTGTGTATGTGTGGGTATCGAGGTTGAATCTCAGGATTGATGAGTCTTACCTTAGGGTGTTGGGATTAACAAATTTGGGAGCCAAGTGAGAAGCGCGTTTGGCCAGCGTGTTTTCTAGGAAGGAATCTGAATAGGTTATCTAAATGGACGAGTCCATCTTGTTGGTTCTCCTCGGTATGTGAGACGTGTTTACATAACTTTAAGTGGCTACGTGCTAGCATGCTTACGTGCGTTATGTGCTTATGTTAGAAATAACATGCCATAGGAAATCTTATCCTATTATCTGCTCTATATAGAATTATATCCACGCAGGGAGTGCAGGGACGGGGTCGTGGCCGAGGTCGTGATTATATTCAGGTTCCGGAGGAGGGAGACGTTCATGCCCCACAGGAACAAGTGGGCAGTGCTGACGTCATGCAGGAGACTCTTGTCACTATGAGAGCGATGGGTGAGGCATCCAGGGCTGGAGTGAGGGCTCCTGAGCCAAGAGCCTCTGTGGTTATGAGGGAATTTCGGCAGTTGGATCCTCTAACCTTTTTTGGGGAGCCAGACCCCAAAGTTGCTATCGAGTGGTTGGAAGTGACTGCAGCTATCCTCAATACTCTGGATATTAAGGAGGATGCTTTACGCGTGAGATTGGCATCGTTCCAACTATAGGAAGATGCTAGGGAGTGGTGAAAGTTTTCCAAGACCATGGTGGATGACACGTTGGCCGCATTCACTAGTGTCTTCTTAGAGAAGTATTTTTTGAGATCTTCGAGAGTTACGTTCCGAGAGGAGTTCCTCTCTCTTGTATAGGGGAATCATTCTGTGGTCCAGTATGAGGCCAGATTCGCAAATCTGTCGCAGTTTGCAGCAGAGATGGTATCTACAGAGGAGTTGCGCACTAGGAGGTTTGAGAGAGGCTTTCGACCTACCATCAAGGACAGGATTGCAGCTCTGGGTTTAGACGTGTACATTGCTTTGGTGGAAGCCGCTATCCGAGTATAGAACTCGCTGGTAGAGAGCCGCAGAGTTAGAGAGAGTGGGAGTCAATAGGGCAGTGGAGATGCATAGCTTCAGGGTCGCAGGAACAAGCGCCGGAGGCCGTCGGGTCTGAGTTCACATTTTTTCGGATCGTATTAGCCGCAGTTGTCCACACCTGCACCTTCAGTGGCCTCGGTAGGAAAGCCAGAGCAAAGAGGGCTAATTTGTTATCGATGCGGACAGCCGGGGCATCGTTTAGTTGAGTTCCTACAAAATGGCCAGGTACAAAGTTTAGCATCTGTCAGTCACAGGCGAGAGACCCACCAGTATGCAATGGGTTTGGTTAGTCTGGGCACATTCGTAAGTTTTATCCCTGAGTAGGGAGTGCCCATGGTGCGACCGGAGCGCTAACTGCTCCATCTGCACAGAGACGGTCAACTCTTCAACAACCTAGGGCCTAAACGTCTAGGTTTGCAAAGGGAGGTACTTCAGCTAAGTGTGTGAGGCAGCCAACGACTCAGGGTTTTGGTGGGCAGACCAGACCACCGCAAGCCAGGGCCTATGTTTTTGCTGATCATAGTGCTTCCAAAGCACAAGTTGCATCTGATGCTGTGCTACTCCAGCCATGATCAGAGGTACCCTTCTAGTCTTTAGATCATGGGCCAGTGTTCTCATCGACACAGGAGCATCACATTCTTTTATTTCCTCTACCTTTGCATCTGCATTAGGGTTACAAATAGACTCGTTGGGTAGTGCATTGAGCGTAGAGACCCTAGTTAGTGGGAATGTGCTGTTGAGTAGAGTTTGCAGATCTTGTGAGTTAGGAGTCACTGGTCGTTGTTTAGAGTTTGATTTTATCATTCTAGATATGACCACGTTTGATGTCATCTTAGGGATGGACTGATTGACTACCTATCGTGCCTTTATAGATTGTGAGCGATGGAGAGTGTCGATCTGTACGCTGGAGGGTGACTGCTTCTACCTTGTGGGTGATCGGGATGAGGGCTTGGCATCTGTGCCAGGTGCCGCACGTGTTCGAGGGAACTTGGGTTCCCTCTTTTCTACTCTCAAGTTGGATGAGCTGGATGAGGTTCGAGGGGAGCTACCCCCTGTGGTCTGTGATTACCCAGATGTCTTTCCTGATGATCTGTTTGAGTTACCGCCGAGCTGAGATGTGGAGTTCTCTATTGTTCTTGTTCCAGGAGCTGCTCCCATCTCTATGCCATCGTATCGATTCGCACCTGCTAAGTTGCGAGAACTCAAGGTGCAGTTACAGGAGTTGCTAGATAAGGGGTTTGTGTGCCCGAGTACATCTCTATGGGGAGCTCTAGCTCTTTTTGCAAAGAAGAAGGATGGGTCCTTGAGACTGTGCATAGATTACAAGAAGCTGAATTAGGTGGCGGCCAAGAACAAGTAACCTATGCCTAGGATTGATGACCTATTTAATCAGTTGAAGGGATCACATTGCTTTTCGAAGATTGACTTGAGGTCAGGGTATTACCAGCTGAGGATTAGAGATGAGGACATAGCGAAGACTGCCTTTTGGACTCGTTATGGTCACTACGAGTTTCTAGTCATGCCGTTTGGTTTGACGAACGCCCCTGCGACTTTCATGGGTTTGATGAACTGTATCTTTCACCCTTATCGGGATAGTTTTGTGGTGGTATTCATGGATGACATTCTGATCTATTCACCCATGAGGGAGATGCATGAGGAGCATCTACATGTTGTCTTGTAGCTTCTGAGAGAACATCGCTTGTATGTGAAGTTCGAGAAGAGCAAGTTCTGGATGTCAGAGGTGAGATTCCTTGGAGACATGGTGTCAAAGGATGGAGTATTAGTGGACTCGCCGAAGACTGATGCTGTGATGGATTAGTAGCGACCGAAGAACGTCTTTGAGATCCGTAATTTCCTGGGTTTTACAGGTTATTATTGGCGATTCGTCAAGGACTTTTCCAAGTTGGCAGCACTTATGACGCGTCTGACGCGGAAGGGAGTTATGTTCATGTGGAGCGAGTCCTGTGAGTCAGCTTTCCAGGAGCTGAAGATGAGATTGACCAGTGCGCCAGTGTTAATTATTGCAGAGCGAGGCCTGGGGTATACAGTGTATTGCAACACATCACACAATGGTTTGGGCTGTGTATTGATGCTGGGAGGTAAAGTTATACCCTACGGCTCACGGCAGTTGAAGACACATGAGAAGAACTACCCGACACACGTTCTGGAGTTGGCAGCCGTGGGTCTTCGCCTTGAAGACATGGTGGCATTATCTATATGGTGAGCACTTCGAGGTTTTCTCTGATCACAAGAGCTTAAAGTACTTGTTTTCACAAAAAGACATGAATCTTCACCAACGACGATGGATGGAGTTGTTGAGAGACTACGACTTTGATTTGCAGTACCACCCAGGAAAGGCAAATGTCATAGCTGACGCGCTCAGTAAGAGATCTCATGGTTCGTTAGCTTCTGTGGCTATACGAGAATGGAATATGTTAGAGATGTTGGGGTTTTTGATATGTGTCTCGGAGAGACAGAGACAGGTGTGACTTTATATTCAGTAGCTTCACAACCCGCATTGGTAGCACGCATGTTAGAGGCTCAGCAAACAGATCAGGAGGCGCAGATGATACAGGATCGCATTGCCAATGGGAAGGACACAGCACGATGGGTGGTGGGTTCGGATCAGAGTTTGAGGTTGACAGGGCGACTATTTGTGCTAGAGTCATGCCATGCAGAGGTGCTACATGAGTTTCATCATTCGCGTCTTGCAGTACATCCAGGAGGCACAAAGATGTATCATGATTTGCGTCGTCAATTCTGGTGGATGGGAATGACGAGGGATGTGATCCGATTCATTTCTCGATGCCTTACTTGTCAGCAAGTAAAGGTGAAACACCAGAGACCAGCAGGATTGTTACAGCCATTGCCTATATCTGGGTGGAAGTGGGAGAATATTACGATGGATTTTGTTTCAGGACATCCTCGATCACCAGCGGGACATGATGCTGTTTGGGTTGTGGTTGGTAGGCTGACGAAGTTGGCACATATTGTGTAGGTTTTATGTTTGGGAGATAGTTCGACTACACAGAGTACCGGTGACTATTATTTCTGATCGAGACCTGCGCTTTACATCGCGCTTTTAGCAGAGTCTTCAGATGACTTTGGGGACGAGCTTGACTTTTAGAACAGCTTTCCACCCACAGACCGATGGTCAGTCTGATAGGACCATCCAGATTTTGGAGGACATGTTGAGAGCCTGTGTGCTTGATTTTTGGAGTTCTTAGGAGGATCATCTATCATTAGAAGAGTTTGCATACAACAACCGCTATCAGTCTAGTATTAGGATGGCACCATATGAGGCTCTATATGGTAGGTCGTGTAGATCGCCGGCGTGTTGGACAGATGTGGGTGAGATCACTGTTTTAGGACCCGACCTAGTGCGGGAGACGATCAAGAAGATTGCAGTGATTCGTCAGTGTCTACTGGCAGCACAGAGCCGCCAGAAGAGTTATGTAGATTAGAGGAGGAGACCTTTGGAGTTTGCAGTGGGAGATCATGTGTTTCTGGAAGTTTCGCCACGTAGAGGGTTGATGAGATTTGACCGTAGCGGGAAGCTATCACTGCACTTTATTGGACACTTCGAGATCCTAGAAAAGATTGGCGTGGTAGTATACCGTCTGGCCTTGCCACCTCAGTTAGCATCCGTACACAACGTGTTTTACGTTTTTATGCTTCGAAAGTATGAGCCTGATCCTTCACATGTCCTGGATTGGGCTGAGTTGCGAGTTGATGAGGATATCACGTATGAGGAACGCCCTGTGAAGATTCTAGATACAAAGGACCAAGTGTTACGGGGGAGAACGATTGCTTATGTCAAGGTTCAGTGGCTTCATCACGGGGTTGAGAAAGTGACTTGGGAGCTTGAGTCTGGGATTCGTGCTAAATACCCGGAGTTGTTTATCTCGTGACCTTGTAGTGAATTTCGGGGGTGAAATTCCTTAAGGGGGAAGAGTTGTGAGACCCTATACCTTTTCATTTTGATATATATATGTATATTCGATATTTTTCAACACGTTTTGGCGTTTTCGCTTTAGTATGCTTATATGTGTTTTGATACATGTTTTAGTTTAAATAAGCATGCAGGGTTGGTCTCGGGGGTTGTGGGGAGTTACGGTGTGAATTTCAAAATTTTTTTTAAAAAAAAGAAATGATATTTTGGAGGTCTATACATATCTGGAGTTAGATATTTTCAAAACTTCACTAAGTTTCCTCTTTTTCTCTCTGCCGTCTCTCTAACTTCTCGAGGGCTTAGAGCTTTGTTTTTGACAAATCAACAGCCAATCCTTATTATAGGCACCGTGCTCTACACAACCATCCGGACAGAATTTTATTCCAACGAAGCTCAATTTTACACGTGGATCGAGGCGTCAAGTCTTTGACTCACCGAGGTAGGATCCTAGACTGTATAGATGTTTAAGGGTGTTACATGTAATTATATGCTATTTCACCATTTAAAAACGCATGAAAAAGGTGATTTATGTTTTGATAAATCAGGTTTTTGACTTAAAACCATTTTTTATTGTTTTCGGTGGTTAAAAATGTGTTTCGAGAGTTTTCTTTCGAGGTTTTGGTGTAAGGCTTGGGTGTGTGGATGTCCAAAGGTGTTTGATGGGTGTTTGAAGGCTTAATTTGAGGCTTGGAGGCAAAAACCATAGCACAAAATATTTTTTGGGCAGGATCAGTCGACTGGATCATCATTTTGGGCGTTCAATCGACTGGACTTGGGAAGTCAGTCGACTGAAATTGCTTATGTTTTGATTCTCTTTTTCTAGAGAGTTTTTCAGCCGACTGGGGGCTTAGGCCAGTCGACTGGGGTCCTGTGTGGGCGTTTGGTGATTGCTTGGATGGTTTGGTGGTTATTTTGGGGAAAGGAATGATTTGCAAAAGGAGTTTTAATGAAAATTTTTAAAAAATTGTTTTCTTTTAGGGGTGGAGCTGACCCTTGGGGTTGGGGCTCAACCTTGAAAATGTTTGATAAAAATGCGTGTTTTTACATACCTATTGATCTCCATGGTAGATAGATTAGATCTCCTTTTTATACATATGTTGTATAGCTGTGAAACTCATGTTTTTACATATTTTGTTTGATCTCCATATTAATAGATGGATCTATATGCTTGTTTGATCTCCATGTTGATGGATGGATCTTTGGATAAATGTGAAAACGTTTTGGTTTTGTAAAATGATTCTCTAGATGTACCGGCATAGCAGGTATTTGGCACGAGTTGCCCTTAGTATAAGCTCGAAAATGTGCGCAGAGTAGGTGCTTTGTGCCTTCGGGCTAGTCCCCGTAAATTAAGCGGTTGGGTGCTTTGTACCCTCGAATTTTGGGCCTATAAATTAAGCTTTTATGTTGTGGTGGCTTCGTGTAGAACTTGGATTTACCTAACTGGTCTTACGATGTGTTGGGATTGGGTAAAGGGGCAGGAGTTTGTAGTTGCTACATCTCTCCCCTTGTGACAGAGTCGGTACATAGGATTCATTTTATCTTTTTCCTCGGCTGTGTGTGTGTTTCGAGTGGAAAAAATATATATTTTCTATCTCCTCGGTTGTGTGATCCGAATGGAAAGCAACGTTTTGATTACTGTTTTCTTTAACTGTTATTTGCTTTAGTTATAATGCCTGGTTTTAGTTGTGGTTGAGTTAGCTCCCACCATATGATTACATATCCTGCTTTACAGCTTTATAGTTTGTTTCTATTAGGCTTCGGCTTATGGTGTGGGATTTTTGTTGTAAAACGATTTTCAGGACATGAGGATGATGATCTGGAGGAGTTAATCTAGTGGTGTCCGTGGTGGCAAAAGACTCTAGTAGTTTTCCTTTTTGTATGCCTGTTTGAAGGCATGTTTATACGCTTCTAAGCAATATACTTATGTATGATATACAGGATGTTTACTGTTTATGAGAGATGTATGTTGGGTTTTCATTTGTTTTCAACAGGTGGATTTGAATGTATGGAAACTTATTTTCATAAAACTAGAGTTTGGTGGATTTTCACGTGACCCTAGGTTTTGGGGCGTGACATTCTTTCCTTTGGTAGCAGGCATTCAAACTTTTTATGTCTGAATTTATTGCAATTGAAACAGACTATTGGGTCCATCTATTTTCCCCCTTGTTGTTCTTTCTAGCTAGTTTGTGAGTACGGCTTCTTAAAGACAAACACTCGGTTGCTCCTTATAGGTCCTCTAGAGCTTGTTCTTCCCTTCCTTTGGTTTCAAATCTTCCTTGAGTCGGCCAAATCGATTTCGATGAGCAAAGTGGCCCAAACTACTTGAGTGTAGGTGGAGAGTTGAAAGCAAATCAACCTTGCTCGAATAGATGGCTCAAGGCCCCATTCAATCCTCTGTGCCTTAGACTCTTCATCCAGTACAATGGTTACAGTGAAATGACTTAACTCCTCAAAGCGATTCACATACTGTGTTACTATCATTGAGCCTTGTTTAAGTTCCAAAAATTCACAAACTTGTCCTTGACGAAAAGGGGTTGGGAAATACTTTTCCAAAAATAGTCCTTCGAACTGGTCCCACGTCAGAGCTGCTACGTCCTATGTGTTGTTGATTATGGACCACCAATGATCAGCTTCTCCCTCCAATAAATGCGCTTCTAAGGCCACTCAGTCAGCCTCAGCTTGAACTCCCATAGAGTTGAATAACTTCTTAACCGCCCTCAGCCATTCTTCTGCTTTCATTGGTTTTGCTCCTCCTCCAAACGTCGGGGCTTGCTGTTTGCCCATCTCCGATAACAACCACGCTCGATCACGTATGAGGGGACGGTTGATGCTAATTGCTAGTTCTCGCAACACTTGGACTAGTCCAGGTGCTTCGTTGTCTACAGGCCTGTTAGCTTATCGGTGGTTTGGTTGTCTACCAGCCATCCTAAAAATAAAAGAGTGTTTTGGTTTGAGGATTATTTCATGTGTTTTGAGATCTTGTGGAGTTAATTTAAGATTTATTCATTTGTATTTTATAACATTCAAGTTTGAGTACGCAGTCGATTGAGAATACAAGTTTTTCTTAGAACGATTACAAAGAGCGAGGTACATAACACATAGGGGCCTAACTAGAATAAGTGTGGATAAAACCATCGAACTTTGACCATGTAGTCCCACGTTACTTCCAAGTTTTGTAGTATTAAAATTGTACTTTCATGTGCCACACTCCTAGGGGTCCCATGCGAGCTTTTTCAATGATGGCGATAGGAACCTTCGTATAGAGGCATGAAAACATGAGGAGAAGGGTATTTTCTAGGATTGGATTTCTAATAGGGTTATCAACAAGACTTGGGTGCATAGGAGTTACCGACGAACGACGCTTGACGGTACCATTAAGGACCGACGATATAAGAAGGAAGAACATACAAAAGAACTTTAAAAAGTTAGCACCAAAGCTTAGGGTAAATGAGAAAAGAACTTATAAGGATGAAGTCGCTATTGGAGGCAAAACTGTCAAGATCTTTGTTTTTGCGAACGATTATCTAAAAAATAAACTGGACGGGCAAACGCTAAAACGGGCTCCAGATAAAAATTTTTGATGACGAATGATCAAAATAAAACCCGTGCATCCGAAATTAATTTAGAAGAATATATTTTTACAGGCCGAATCTTCAACTATAATTTGAATCCGAGTTGAAGCTCTTGTCAGATCTGCTACTATATTTCTTTATGCGATTCCAGGATATAGTGTGGGCTATAATCCTCTGAGAACACGTACCGACAGAACTAGGACAGCTTCAGTCTTAGAAGACAAGTTATGAAACTGGTTCAGTCTACCCGCATATTTATAGGGCTACAATAGGGACTTGAAGAGTAATTATAAGTAAGACTTCTAGTGGAACACAGACACGTATCAGCGGTTTCTGCAATTAAGCAAAACTCATAGCGGTATCTGCAATTATGGAAAACCAGTAGCGATTTCTGTAATTTTCATAAAATACTGAATTACAGTTCACACCACTAAAGGACTATAATTACACTATGGCCCAGAATCTCAAGACCATATAGCATTGAGCTTCTGTTATTAAATGCTTACAATTTCTCCCCACGTTAAGATTCTCGATACTCGTCAATTAAATTTAATTACTGACAATTTAATTTAATTAGCTTCTTGATATTCTTTAAGCTCTTTCGCTTAACTTATTTGACCGCCGTATAATTAAATCCACTTGCAGAGTTTGACCCGGTCAAAACTTATAAGCTTCCTTAAGGGGGTATCGTGAATCCCAATCTTTCGGGACGAGAATTCCGTCAATAATTAATATTCGCCATATAAATATTACCGCTATCCAACTCACCGGGAATATAGACCCATATAAGATCGCACCCTCTAATGAATCAAAATAACGAATATTAAATATACGCTAATCAATAATTATTTCAGCATTAAGAGGATAAACACTATTCATAACAACCTTGGGGTGTGAATTAATTTATATAGTCAGTATAAAATTAATTACTTTAAATGTCCCATTCATTACACACAAAGTGTACTAGCACAGAGAGTCGGAACAATAGACGATGCTTTGATCTATTCTTCGTAATCAGGACAGGCCTACTAAAACTCTGTGCTACAGTCGTACTGATGATATGTCCATTTCCATGTAAACTATGAATCATAAAACTTATATTCTGCAAGAATCTAAAATCTGATCTTCTGTGTACAAGCCGTACTGTACACCAGATTAAATACTATACAGAATATCAGACATCCATGCATAACAATAAAAAAATGATATACATACATTGCTCATAAAGATTCTCATAAAATAAAAAATTAATTTTATTAAAATAAAATTAAATACTAAAAACATGGTTCTCAGTATACCAACCATAACATTCTTCCACTTATACCCAAAACCATGCTATTATACATCTAACTCCCATGCCCTCTACATGACTAACAAAAGTCTTAGCTAGTAAGCTCTTTGTAAAGGGTCTGCAAGGTTGTCTCCTGATATAAGCTCTATGTCTGATTGAAAATATGAGTCTGTGTACCCCAAAGGTACTAGAGTATCAGTCTGGTAAACCAACATATAATCCTTAGTTCTTTTTAGGTACTTGATTATATTTTTTACTGCAATCCAATACTCTTGTCCTGGATTAGACTGATATCTACTAACCATGCCAACGGCAAAGCAGATGTCGGGTCTAGTACAAAGCATAGCATACATGAGGCTTCCTATTACCGAAGCATAAGAAATTGTCTTTATCTTCTCTATTTCATCAGGTGTCTTAAGACACTGATTCTTAGATATAGTGATTTCATGCTTGAAAATGAGGAACCCTTTCTTGGAATCCTGTATGCTAAAACGAGTAAGGATATCATCGATATATTTTTCTTGTGATAAGCCCATCATCCTTTGTTTATGATCTCGCACAAGCTTGATCTCAAGAATGTGGCTTCCCCCAAGTCCTTCATATCGAACTGTCCATATAACCATACTTTAACTGTAAATAATGCCCCTACATCATTTTCGATGAGCAATATATCGTCTACATAAAGTACTAGAAAGATCACCACGCTTCTGTCATGCTTATTGTACACACAGGACTCATCTGGACTTTGATCAATATCAAAAGACTTAATGGCTTGATCAAACCGAGTGTTCCAAGACCTCGATGCCTTCTTAAGTCCATAAAAGAATTTCTTAATCTTACATAACATGTGTTCATAGCCCTTTGCAATGAATCCACCCGGTTGTATCATATAGAAACACTCGTTAAGACTTCCGTTAAGGAAAGCTATCTTGACTTCTATTTTCCAAATTTTGTAATCGAAATGAGCAGCAATGGATAAGAGAATCTGGATAGACTTAAGCATGGCTACCGGCAAAAAAGTTTTCTCATAATCGATCCCTTCATTCTGAGTGAACCCTTTAGCAACAAGCCTACCTTTGAAGGTTTCAACCTTCTCGTCTGCTCCTCTCTTCCTCTTACAGGTCCACTGGCATCCAATGGATTTTATCCCTTCGGGTGGTTCTATAAGTTCCAACACCTGATTGGAATACATAGATTTCATCTCTGAATTCATAGCCCTTTGCCAAAGATTTGTATCTTTGTCTTGAAGTGTTTCGTTATAATTATAAGGCTCGATATCTAGTTCTGCTGGGATCTAATTAAAAGACTCTCCTAAAAACATATACCGGTTAGGTTGACGAACACCCCTCCCACTACAACGAGGCACTATCTGTGTCGGTGTACTAGCAGTAACACGCTGTGCAGAATCAAAACCCTGTACATCAGTACCCTGTTCTTGATTTTCACCTGTCCCGATAATCATCCCACTACGACAAGGTAATGAGATATCAGTGACTTGTTCTTCCGTTCTACTGATATTTTCTCGTAGTTCATCCAGAAGAATATTACTTTTGGGCCTATGATCCATAATATAATCTTTTTTCGAGAATCGAGCATTGGTGCTAACAATAACCTTCTGATCCTTAGAATTATAAAACAGACCACCCTTCGTCCCCTTGGGATACCCTATAAAGAAACAGATTTCTATCCTCAGTTCCAACTTAGCCGTGTTCTCTTTCAGCACATGTGCTAGACACCCCTAAATTCAAATTTGTTTCAGACTAGGCTTATGCCCGGTCCACAATTCTATGGGAGTAGAAGGTACTAACTTATAAGATACCAAGTTCAAAATGTAAGCTGCTGTCTCTAAAGCGAGTTCCCAAAACGAATCGGGTAAACCTGAATCACTCATCATGTACCTTACCATTTTCATAAGAGTCCTATTCCTTCTTTTTGGTACACTATTCTGCTGCAGAGTGCTAGGTACAGTTAACTGAGATGTAATCCTCTCTGATGACAAGTAGTCCTTAAACTCTCCAAAGAGGTAATCCCCATAACGGTCGGATCGTAGTGATTTGATACTTTTACCCAGACGCTTCTCCACCTCTGCTTTGAATTCTTTGAATTTCTCAAACTATTCAGACTTACGGTGCATCAGGTAAATGTATCCATACCTTGAGTAGTCATCAATAAAACTAATGAAGTACTGAAAGCCACCTTTAGCTCGGATTGTCATAGGACTACACACATCAAAATTAGTCATTTTACCTTCTAAGCATGATTCACAGACTAGAAGTGCCTCCACTTCCAATGAACTCAAAATTCCATCTGCTACAAGTCTGTTTATCCTTTTTAGATTAATATGATCTAAGCGTAAGTACCAAAGAAATGTTTGGTTCATTAAAGAAGAAAACTTTCTCTTATTTGGTAATATAGATGTATTATTCGTTTCAGTTAGTTACAATGTAGGACAGATTTGAGTAATAATATAAAGATCATCCACCAATGTACCAGAACAGATAACCTGTTTATTATCCTTAATAACCACAGAGTTATTAAAATAAACAAAATATCCGTCTTTAGCCAATCTAGAAATAGAAACAAAGTTCCTTCTAATGGCAGGTACTTCAAGATAATCTCTCAATATTAAAACCGAATCCCTACCAAAATTGAGAGTAATATCTCCTACTGCAACTGCTGTTACATTTGTATTATTGCCTATATGTAGGTAAATCTCCCTATCACTAAATTATTGGGTTTTCTGGAACCCTTGCAAAAAATTACAGACATGATTAGTGACTCCCGTATCTATACACCAGGTACCGATAGATAACACCGCTAAATATGTTTTCACAACCAGTGAAGAGAAATTATTCTATTTGTTCTGCCATTTGAGAAATACTGGACACAACTTTTTTTAGTGCCGGGTTTGGTTACAGTGAAGACATATACCTTTTGGATTTTTCACACCAGTCCGTGGCCCACTAACTACCCTGAAAATCGTGTCTCTCCCTATTTCTGAACATTTTTCTTCTTCACGCCTTTCGACCTAGAGGAAGAATATTTTTCAGAAACAAACACATTTTCTGGTATTAAAGGAATACCATTTGTAGTTAAAGCTACATCCAAGTTACATTTTCAGTGAAAAAAATTTAGTCCCGTTAGTTTGTTTTCTTTGAGTATTAAAGCGAGTGGGTTGAAAATTATTTTAATCATGAGAATCATATAATTAAAAAAACGTTAATTATGATGAGAAAAACTTTGAATTTATTTTAATTTGGCTCCCTCTACTATTTTGAAATTAATTCGCCAACAGAATGGCAACCTGAGAATAGCATACCTCGATGGGAGGACGTCTACTATCCTTTATAAGACCAGACAAACCAACTCCTTTTAGCTTTACTATCTAGGCAACTGAGCATGCCAAGTAAAATTAAATAGGTGACATAGTTTCTGTCTAGTATATAATAGCAGTGACTCAGATGGAGAGGATACTATTATATATAGCGAAGTGTTAACCATTACTTAATTCCAAATGAATCACTTCAATATAAATCTTTCAGATGGAGAAGTGATCCACACTAACAATTATCCAGAATTATTCCTAAATGAGGTTTATACTGGCCATACCGTAATTAATTTGTCCTATGGGGAGAAAGGCCTTACTGCCAATACGCAGAATTTAATTGCATCGCTTACAAACTGGTGATGGTGATCGCGGGATTTATTTGTGAATAAATTTTCTCTCCCACTTAGATTTTTAAAATATTTTTTAGGGTTATAAAAATTCGTTTAATTAAAATAAATTTATTAATTTTAAAAGTCACACGATCTGAAAGAATCAAACATCTTTCCGTGAACAGAATTCTAAACATTCTGATTTATCAAACCATCGTTTCGTGTTTAAATGCGTAATAAATAAAATTTAATAAATGCACAGTTTTTTTCCATCTTTTTAGCTAAGGTAGTGATTAAAGGCATTTATTTATTTTATTTTCAGTTGTACATTTTTAAAAAAATAATAATTTATTTTGACAAAATATTTTTTCATTAAATTAATTCAAAATCCGGAATTAATTCTCACATTTTCCAAGATATCCGATTTAAAAAAAAATCATCTTAAACGTGATATTTTGTAAAAAATAAAATATCTAAAAAAAATTTATTTAATGAAAATTGATTAATTAAAAAAATTAATTTTATTTTTCATTACAAAATATTTTAATTAAAATCAAAATTTTGAATTAATTAAATTAATAGAATAAATAAAATAGATATCCAATCATCCATACAATTCATATATATATATATATATATATATATATATATATATGATATGTATGTGTCTCGATTTTATAATCCAAGTGAAACACTAAGGTGTTTCAATTTTTCTAAGAGAATCAGCTGTTTCAATTCCTGTTCGCCTCTGATTTAGTTTATTGATTGTATCAGACTTCCTTGATACTATCTAATATATACTGATATATCATATTAGTTTCGTACACATCAAAAAATCAACACAAAGCAACCTCGGGAGAGAGAAACTGCCGAACCACCACCAGCCGCCGCCTCATTTGAACTCTGTTTTGACGTACTTTATATCAAAAGAAAACTCTCAAAGAGTAGAATCATTATGTCAAAAAATCTACTCGAAATTAGCCAAGAAAACTATCGAAAAACTGCTTGGAAGCTGTTGCTGTAGCGTTGTCGCCAGCAGAAAAAAATGCTACTATTTTTTTCTTTTTTAATGCACTGTTTGGGCCAGTTGTTTTTTGGTTTTAGACAGTATTTTGAGGTATATCTTACTGCTATTTTATGTTTAAAATTTTTTCTAAAAAATAGTCCAAAAAATCAAAAAAATCGCCACCGGCATAGTCGCCGGAACTGGGCTGTTTTGGTGATTCTTTATTGTTATTTTGACTTATTGTTTATGCTATTTTTATACATAAATACTGTAGAAAAACTCACCAGAAAAAACTGTTTAAA
>JAULJZ010001352.1:0-17200 GCA_032270985.1 Heliamphora pulchella
AAATTAAAGATATTTATTTATAGAAAATGAAATATTAAAATCATCAAAATTAATTAATGAAGCACTTGGGCTAACATAGATCATGGGCGAGTGTTCTTATCGACGTAAGAGCATCACATTCCTTTATTTCCTCTGCTTTTGCATCTGCATTAGGTTAGAGACAGACTCATTGAGTAGTATGTTGAGTGTAGAGACCCGATAAGTGGGAATGTGGTGTTAGGTCGAGTTTGTAGATCATGTGAGTTTGAGGTCGCTATTTAGAGTTTAATTTCATCATTTTAGATATGATCACGTTTGATGTCATCCTAGGGATGGACTGGCTGACCACCTGTCATGTCTTTATCGATTACGATCGACGGAGAGTATCAATTTGTATGCTTGAGGGTGATTACTTTTGTCTCGTGGGCGATCGGGACGTGGGTTTGGTGACCATACCCGATGTTACTCAGAATTAAGGGAATCTGGGTTTCCTCTTTTCTACTCTCATGTTGGATGAGAGGATTGGGGTTCGAAGGGAGTTTTCCTTAGTGGTTTGTGACTATCTAGATGTCTTTCCTGACGAACTATTTGATTTTCCACCGTGTCGTCAGGTAGAGTTTTCTATCAATCTTGTTTTGGGAATGGCTCCTATTTCTATGCCATCTTACCATTTTGTACCGGCTAAGTTGCGAGCACTCAACGTACAGCTTCAGGAGTTACTTGATAAGGGGTTTGTACGTCCGAGTATGTCGCTGCGGGGAGCTTCAGCTCTTTTTGCTAAAAAGAATGATGGGTCTTTGAGGTTGTGTATTGATTACCAAAAATTAAATCACGTAACAGTGAAGAACAAGTATCCTATGCTGAGGATTAATGACTTGTTTGATCAGTTGAAGGGGTCAAGTTGCTTTTGGAAAATTGATTTGAGGTCAGGGTACCATCAGTTGAGGATTAAGGATGAGAACATAGCGAAGACTGCCTTTCAGACTCGTTATGGTCACTATGAGTTTTGGTTTATGCCGTTCAGTTTGATGAACGCTCCTGCGATGTTCATGTGTTTAATGAATCGTATCTTTCATTCATATTTGGATAGTTTTGTGGTTGTGTTTATGGATGATATTCTTATCCATTCACCCATGAGGGAGATGCATGAAGAACACCTGCGTATTGTTCTACAAATTTTGAGAGAGCATCGTTTGTATGCAAAGTTTGAAAAATGTGAGTTTTGGATGCCCGCGGTAAGATTTCTTGGACACGTGGTATTGAAGGATGGAGTATCAGTGGATTCTTTAAAGACGGATGCCGTGATGGATTAGAAATGACTGAAGAATGTATTTGAGATCCATAGCTTTCTGTATTGGAGTGAACCTTGTGAGTTAGCATTCCAAGAGTTGAAGAAGAGATTGACTAGTGCACCAGTGTTGGTTATTATAGAATGAGGTTTGGATTACACAGTGTATTGGGATGCGTCGCATGACGGTTTGGGTTGTGGTCTGATGTAGGAAGGTAAGGTTGTGGATTTTGGATCTTAGTAGTTGAAGACTCATGAGAAGAACTATCCGACTCATGATTTGGAGTTAGCAGCCATGGTCTTTGCCCTAAATGCATGGCGGCACTATCTTCTATGGTGAGCACTTTGAGGTTTTCTCCGACCACAAGAGTTTGAAATACTTATTTTTGCAGAAAGAGCTGAATCTACGGCAACGATAACGGATGGAGTTGTTACAGGATTTTGACTTTGAACTATAGTACCATTTGGGGAAGGCCAATGTCGTAGCCGATGCTCTTAGTAGGAGATCTCATAGTTCGTTAGCTTTTATTGCTATACGAGAATTGAACATGCTTGGAGAGGTCAGAGAGTTTAATCTACATCTCAGGGAGACAGGTAAGGGTGCAACCTTGTTTTTAGTGGCTTCACGACCTATGTTGGTTGCTCGTGTGCTAGAAGTTCAGTAGATAGATCAGGAGGCTCAGATGTTACAGGATCGTACTGCTAGTGGAAAGAACATTATAGGATGGGTTGTGAGCCCAAATTAGTGTTTAAGATTGACTGGGAGATTGTTTGTACCAGAGTCATGTCGTGCCAATGTACTACATGATTTTCATCATTCTCGTCTTGTAGTGCACCATATAGGCACTAAGATGTATCATGATTTACGCCGTCAGTTCTGGTGGAAGGAAATAAAAAAAGATGTGATTCAGTTCATTTCTCGGTGCCTTGCTTATCAGCAGGTAAATACAGAACATCAGAGACCAGCATGGTTGTTATAGCCGTTGCCAATATTAAAATGAAAGTGAGAGAACATCATGATGGACTTTGTATCAGGACTTCCTAGATCACCGAAGGGACACGACGCTGTTTAGGTTGTCGTCGATAGGCTGACGAAGTCTTCACACTTCCTTCCCATTCGCGTGAAGGATTTTATGGACAAACTGGGTAGATTGTATATCAATGAGATAGTTTAGTTGCACGAAATACCTATATCTATTGTTTCTGACCGAGACCCCCGCTTTATATCGTGCTTTTGCTAGAGTCTTCAGGTGGCTTTAGGGATGAGCTTAACGTTCAGCACTACTTTTCATCCATAGACGGACAGTCAGTCCGAGCGTACCATACAAATTTTGGAGGATATGTTGAGAGCCTGTGTACTTGATTTTTGGGGTTCTTGGGATGATCACCTACCATTGGTAGAATTTGCATACAACAACAGTTATCAGTCCAGTATTGGGATGACACCATATGAGGCTATGTATGGTAGGCCGTGTAGGTCACCGGTGTGTTGGACAAATTTAAGAGAAACCACAGTCTTGGGACCCGACTTGGTGCGGGAGACGACAGAGAAGATCGTTGTGATTCGCCAACGCTTAATGACAACTTAGAGTCGCCAGAAGAGCTATGCTGATCAGAGGAGGAGACCTTTGGAGTTTGAGGTGGGGGACCACATGTTTGTAAAAGTCTCGCCACGTAGAGGTTTGATGAGGTTTGGCCATAGAGGGAAGTTATCACCTCGTTTTATTAGGCCATTTGAAATCCTTGAAAGGATTTGAGAGGTGGAATACCGTCTAGCTTATAGTCTGTTCTATTGGGCTTTGGCTCACGGTGTGGGATTTGTGAAAAACCTTTTTTAGGTAATGGTAATCACGAGAGATGATCTAGAAGAGCCCGTGGTGGCGGAAGACTTTTGTTTAGTTTAGTATTACCCTTTCTTGGAGGCGTGTTTTGTAAGCCTTTAGGTGATATATTATGCATGTATGGAATAGAATGTATGTTATTTATGAGAAGAACCTTGGGTACTCTTACTAGTTCCAAATGCTATATATTTGGTTGTTTATTTTATAGATGAAACCTTATTTTCAAAAAAGGTGGTTCGGTGGACTTCATACGTGACCTTGGAGTTTGGGGAGTGACAACTTGGTATCAGAGCTTTGAGTTCGAATACGTAGGAGCCATGGAAAGAAGGTGCATCACCTAGTGAGGATGATTGTGTGTGCTTGATTGCATGTGTTTAAGTGTTTTTATAACATAAGCATGATAGCTTGTTAGCTTGTGTATACGTGCGTATAGAGGTTGGCCCTTAGAATTAATTAGTCTTGCCTTACGGTGTTTGGATTTACAAATTTGGAAGCCAAGTTAGAAATGCATTTGGCCGACGTGTTTTCTAGTAAGAAATCTAAGTAGGTTATCTAAATTGATGCGTCTTTCTTGTCGGTTCTCCTCGGTATGTGAGATCTGTTTACATGCTCTTAGTGTGTTAGCATGATTATGTGTGTTATGTTTTTATGTTAGTAATAACATGATACATGAAAGCTTATACTGTCATGTTGCTTTCATATAGAAGTTATGTCCTCGCGGGGTGGATGAGGCAATGGTTGAGGTCGTGGTCATAGTTTTGGCCGAAGGGATGTTCTAGTCCCAAATGTTGGGGATGCTAATGCTCCCTAAGGACCTGTTAACGGGGTAAACTTGTTGCGAGAGATGGTAGGCTCCGTCCGAAAGCTGGTCGAGGCTGCTAGGGGAAGGGATAGCGTACCCGAACCGAGGGTGATGGTCACAATGCGTGAGTTTTGACGTCTTGACCCTCCTACCTTTGTTGAGGATTCCAATCCAATGATAGCCGCAGAATGGCTGGAGCTGGTGACCAGGATTCTAGATAAACTTCAAATAGTAGAGGATTATAACGACCCTGCTTGGACCTTAGTATTAGAGACAGATAATCCACGAGGGTATAGAATACGGAGGAGATTTAAAACCGTAACTCGAACCGAAAACCTTAAGTTCGGCCAGGAAACCCTAAAAAGGTCCAAAATATAGATAATAAAACCCTAGCGCACGGAGAATCTCCTAACATTCTAATTGAAGTAAATATCATGAAATAATGAATTAAAAAATAAAAATCCTCACAAATAGGGTAAAATGATAGTTTTGCCCATAATACAGCAAAAAGCCTTATAAATTCTAATTTTGACATATGGATACCCTAAATCAAGGATTTAAGTACAATTAAGTAAAAACTTACAAAATAACCTCAAAAATACCAAAAATATCCCATAGTGGCCGACCACCTAGGGAAGTGTTCCAAAAAGTGACTTTTTGCTTTCTTTTTAGCTTAAAATAATGAGAAAGGTATTAAATTAAGTATTATGATGATCCAATACTTGTTGAAAAAGTAATATACATAATAATATAGTGTTATAGGTTAAGAAAAGCAAATAAATTATTATTGTAGTTTATACACAACAAAATAAGTCAAAAAGTCATATATTGTCAAAATAGCTTAATTTAACTTAAAAGACTATATCTATTTAATTAATTATTATGAAAACTATGATAATACATGGAAATACCACATTTCTCAAAATCATATTAAAATAATAACTCTCAGTAGAAAAAGACAGCAAAAAGATAAATCAAATTAACTTTTAATGCATTTTCTTGCACAATAGGAGCACGAAAACTGAGACAAACCCCTTGATTGATGGGGGATCAGATATTTGTCCCCCAAACAGCCCCCTAGCTACAATTAGCTTCCCCATATCTGAATTTAGCCCACAAAAACTTACATCAGCTCAAATCAAACTCAAGTCTCCTTTGTTAAAATGAAGAAAAATGACCTTTTTTGTACTTTTTCTGTCTCCCACGTGTGCCCTAGGCTTGCCTATATAAACAGATCCAAACACCCTCTTCTTCATATGTAATTTTTGGCCAAGAGAGGGGGAGGAACCAGAAATGCTTTGATCTTGAGAGTTAAAGTGAGTTTGAGGATGAAAAAGGAAGGAAAAGGAAGAAACCGAGAAGATTTTCGAAAGTTAAGCCCATATTAACCCTCTACCCTTTTTTGACCTCTCAAAACAAGTAAAATTTCTAAACCTTGTATCTAAGATTTACCAAAATATTCCCAACACATCCCTTTAAACACTCTAAAAATCAAGAACCGAAATCAAACCGAAAAGGCATCGTAGTAACAAATTAGGGGCTATTTTGTTTATGAATAATATGAGATGTTGTTATGTGATATTATCTTTGGCTTTGATGACTTCTAAGTGTGCTAGAGCCTTTATATTAAAATCTAAAACACAAGCATGTAAAGAAATGGAACAAAAACTTGACATGACATAAGTAGAAGATTTGGCATGGCATAAGTAGAAGACTTGACATGGCATAGGTCAAAACCCATTTGAAAGTCTCTGTTGAGTTTTAGCCCCTAAGGAACATTTTGTTTCGTATTTTTATATAGCTGAAAACTCCTATTTTTAGTGACCTATTTCAAAAGTGGTCTACGTGAGCATTGTAACTAACATATTGATGTACTTGCTGCCCAAAAATCAGACCTTAAAGCCTCTAGATGATACACCCAAACTGTTTCAAACTCTCTGTCTAAAACTGGCTTTGCTGAGTTTTGACAGCTAACAGAACCTACTTTTTAAAATGGCCAAAAAGTCTGACTTGTTCCAAACAACTACCCTTAGCTCTAAACATAAAACTTGTAGGGGACTTCTTTAACTAGAACATACTAAAAAATGGGCTCATTTGGACTTGCAATGATACCCCAAAACCGAGACCAACAGAAGCATAATTTTTATAAAATCTTGAGAAAAGTGTTGAACCGTTTTTACTTAATATGAATTGTTCACCCATTTTCATTAGGTTTTGCCCTTACTGTTAAACATGAGAGTTGTAGAAAATATTTTTATCTAAATGGTGTATAAAAATCATTGCTTGATTCCAAGTCTAGATGCCCTAAAACCTTGTCGGCCCTTTTAATTTAATACATGATTTTTGGTCATAAAATTTGTTACGTGTATGTTTGAGTACCCTTCACTATGAGACCCTAGTTTTTGTATGATGTTTGATTTGAATTAGTTGATTAGTGTTTTAAGTGAATGTATTATGATTTAGAACTCATATTATCATGTTTGAATCATATCTTGAGAATTGTAGCTCGTGCTTCATATACTTGTACCTTATGCTTGGCGCTTTATACTATGAATCTTGCCATGCTAATTGATGCCATGCTATAGATGGTTGTATTTGAGATCCATACCATACATCATGAACATTGTCATTTGCATCCTGGCATGTTGGAGTCCATCTGTGCAAACCGTTGTTGGGATTGTCTATGTTGAGATTATTCTTCTTGATTTTAAATCTAGAGCATCCCTGGTTGCCATTTTCGAAAATGTTTTGGCTTGTACACCCTGGGTGCGTCCCTGGTGTTACAGATTTGGTTTATACACCCTGGGTGCGTCCCCAGTGTTTGAAATGATTTATGGATATTGTTGGGTACCATGGGTTCATCGCTAGCATTCTGATTTCGATAGCTTGAACTTTGGGTAAGTTCGGAGAGAGCCCAATTATGGCGGTTCCAAATCCCTCATCTTGGTACTTTGTATAATGTGAACGTCACTTGAATCCTCTTTGACTTTGGGTTGACACTGACGAAGGCATCACGCATCTTAAGGTGGAATTTGTCGGCTCAGATAAGGGTGGCTGATAATTGGTTGGCCCGCCCCCACGCCGTTGTCATTGAGTAAAACAACTGTGGCATGAAGCCCAGCGACGCATTTACTATTCGCAATGAGGCGCGATGATGGATTTGGTAATCAAGTCCCATCAAGTCTACTCTAGTGATTCCCGGCGTGGAATTCCTGTTATAATATCTTTGCATGTTGGATTTGGTATCTGCATTTCATACACGCATGTTTATTAACTCATCTTCTATCCTGTCATAAATTTATCTATCACCTTGACTATAAACTATACTGGGTGCTATATGATATGTGTTGTGGTGAATTTTGTGCCGTGAGATTAGCTAAAAGGTTAGAGTGTTTTGCTTCTGAGCCTTGGCTTATGGCGCTCGTGCCGCAAGTGAGGAGAAGTTCTTTGAGAAAGTCATCCCCGAGGGAGAAGAAGAGTTGGAAGGACAAGGTGAATTCCAAGAGCATATGGATCCAGCTTCGAGTTTTGACTCATCGAGGTAGAATCCTAGATTATCTTATCTTTAAAAAGTGCTACGTGCGATTATGTGTGTTTCTATTGGTTGAAAATGCTTTAAATATTGTGTTTTATTTTTATACCATGTTTGTTCATATAAAAAGCATGTTTTTCGCTTTTTCTTAGTTTATTACATAATATGGATTCGTGGGTATCCGTAGCTTTCAAAAAGGTGATTTTGAAATGGAAGACTTGTATAAGTCTTGAAAATCGTGTTTTGGAGGTTTAGAGCTAACCTTCAAGGTTGAGTCTCGAATTTTAAACGTTTTGGTAAAAACGGTGGAAACATGTTTTAAATGTTGTTCGATCTCCATGATTAGCGGATGACATGGCGGAGGGCCATTGGATCATTTTATACATGATTGATGTATTATTTTGAAATATTTTCATAGTCAAGCTACGTATTGGTGTTTAATGATTATCTAGATGTCCCATGACAGTGTGGTAGGTGCTTCGCTCCCTTGGGTTAAGCCCGTAAATGAAGTGGTGGGTGCTTCACTCCCTCGGGTTAAGCTCGTAAAGGATGTGGTTGCCCCTGTGTGTGACGTACATTGTTGTGACTCCGTATAGAACTTGTCATTACATAAGAAGTCTGTGTGGCTTACGTCTAGGGTAATGTGCAGGAGTCTATAATTGTTACCTTTATCCCGGGTATGACAGAGTCAGTGCATAAGAATCATTCTCGGCTGTGTAATCTAAGGGAAAAATAACGTTTTGTTACCATTTTTCTTTAACTGTTAAACGCTATTTGCATTGTTGAAATGCGTGATTTTACGAATGGAAAACCTTTTTGAGGCTCATATGGTTGAGTCAACTTTATGCTATGTGATTGCATATCCTACTTTATTGCATTATAGTTTGTTCTATTGGGCTTTGGCTCACGGTGTGGGATTTGTGAAAAGTTATTTTCAGGTATTGGTAATCACGAGGGATGATCTAGAAAAGCCCATGGTGGCGGAAGACTTTTGTTTAGTTTTTCTTTTTATTATGAAATCATGTATTCTTACGTGTATTACCCGTTCTTTGAGGCGTGTTTTGTAAGCCTTTAGATGATATATTATGCATGTATGGAATAGAATGTGTGTTATTTATGTGAAGAACCTTGGGTACTCTTTTTAGTTCCAAATGATATATATTTGGTTGTTTGTTTTACAAATGAAACCTTATTTTCAAAAAAGGTGGTTCGGTGGACTTCATATGTGACCCTGGAGTTTGGGGAGTGACATATTGGTATCAGAGCTCTGGGTTCGAATACTTAAGAGTCATGGGAAGAGGGTGCATCACCTAGTGAGGATGATTGCGTGTGCTTGATTGCATGTGTTTAAGTGTTTTTATAACATAAGCATGATAGCTTGTAAGCTTGTGTATACGTGCGTATGGAGGTTGGCCCTTAGAATAGATTAGTCTTGCCTTAGGGCGTTTGGAATAACAAATTTGGAAGCCAAGTTAGAAATGCATTTGGTCGACGTGTTTTCTAGCAAGGAATCTAAGTAGGTTATCTAAATTGATGCATCTTTCTTGTCGATTCTTCTCGGTATGTGAGATATGTTTACATGCTCCTAGTGTGTTAGCATGTTTATGTGTGTTATGTTTTTATGTTAGTAATAACATGATGCATGAAAGCTTATATTGTCATGTTACTTTCATATAGAAGTTATGTCCTCGCGGGGTGGACGAGGTCGTGGTTGTGGCCGTGGTCGTGGTTTTGGCCGAAGGGATGTTCTAGTCCCAGATGTTGGGGATGCTAATGCTCCTTAAGGACCTGTTAGCGGGGTAAACTTGCTGCGTGAGATGGTAAGCTCAATCTGGAAGCTAGCTGAGGCTGCTAGGGGAAGGGAGAACGTACCTGAACCGAGGGTGATGGTCGCAATGCGCAAGTTTTGACGTCTTGACCCTCCTACCTTTGTTGGGGATTCTAATCCCACGACAGCCGCAAAATGGCTAGAGTTGGTGACCAGGATTCTAGATAAACTTCCAATAGTAGAGGACTATAGCAACCCTGCTCAGACCCTAGTATTAGTGACGGATAGTCCACGAGGCCATAAAATATGGAGGAGATTTAAAACCCTAACTCGAATCGAAAATCCTAAGTTCGGCCAGGAAACCCTAAAAAGGGTCAAAACACAGGCAATAAAACCCTAGCACACGGAGAATCTCCTAACATTCTAATTAAAGTAAATATCATGAAATAATGAATTAAATGTCAAAAATCCTCACAAATAGGGTAAAATAACGGTTTTGCCCCTATTACAGCAAAAAACCTTATAAACTCAAATTTTGACATATGTATATCCTAAATCAAGGATTTAAGTATAATTAAGTAGAAAAGTACAAAATAACATCAAAAATATCAAAAATACCCTATAGTGGCCGACCATCTTGGGAAGTGTTCCAAAAAGTGACTTTTTGCTTTCTTTTTAGCTTAAAATGACGAGAAATGTATTAAATTAAGCATTATAATGATTCAATACTTGTTGAACAAGTAATATATATAATTATATAGTGTTATAGGTCAACAAAAGCAAATAAATCATTATTGTAGTTTATACACAACAAAATAAGTCTAAAAGTCATATATTATCAAAATAGCTTAATTTGACTTAAAAGACTATATCTATTTAATTAATTGTTATGAAAACTATGATAATACATAAAAATACTACATTTTTCATAAAAATATTAAAATAATAAGTCTCAGTATAAAAGGATACCAAAAAGATAAATTAAATTAACTTTTAATGCATTTTCTTACACAATAGGGGCACGAAAACTGAGACAAACCACTTGATTGATGGGGGATCAGATTTTTGTACCCCAAATAGCCCCCTAGCTACATTTAGCTTTCCCATATCTGAATTTAGCCCATAAAAACTTACATCAGCTCAAATCAAACTCAAGTCTCCTTTATTAAAATGAAGAAAAATGACCTTTTTTGTACTTTTTTTTGTCTCCCACATGTTCCCTAAGCTTGCTGCCTATATAAAGAGATCCAAACACCCTCTTCTCCATATGTAATTTTTGGCCAAGAGAGGGGGAGGAACCAGAAACACTTTGATCTTGTGAGTTAAACTAAGTTTGAGGATGTAAAAGGAAGGAAAATGAAGAAACCGAGAAGGTTTTCGAAAACTAAGTCCATATCAACCCTCTACCCTTTTTTGACCTGTCAAAATAAGTAAGTAAAATCTCTAAACCTTGTGTCTAAGATCCCTCAAAATATCCTCCAACACATCCCTTTAAACACTCTAAAAATCAAAAACCGAAATCAAACCGAAAAGGCATCGTAGTAACAAATTAGGGGGTGTTTTGTTTATGAAAAATATGAGATGTTGTGTGATGTTATCTTTGACTTTGATGACCTCTAAGTGTGTTGGAGTCTTGATATTAAAGTATAAAACACAAGCATACAAAGAAATAGAACAAAAACTTGACATGGCATAAGTAGAAGACTTACATGGCATAGGTCAAAACCCCTTTGAAAGTCTCTGTTGTGTTTTAGCCCTTAAGGAACATTCTATTTCATATTTTTATAGAGTTCAAAACCCATATTTTTAGTGATCTATTCCAAAAGTGGTCTACATGAAAATTGTAGCTAACATATTGAAGTACTTGCTACCTGAAAATCAGACCTTAAAGCCTCTAGATGAAACACCAAAATCGTTTCAAACTCTCTGTCTAAAACTGGCTCTACTGAGTTTTGGCACTGACAGAACCTACTTTTTAAAATGGCCAAAAAGTCTAACTTGTTCTAAACAAGTACCTTAGCTCTAAATATGAAACTTGTAGAGGACTTGTTGAGCTTGAACATACTAAAAAAATGGGCTCATTTGGATTTGAAATGATACCCCAAAACTGAAACCAACAGAAGCATAATTATGGTAAAATCTGGAGAAAAGTGTTGAACCGTTTTTACGTAATATGAATTGTTCACCCATTTGCATTAGGTTTTGCCCTTGGTGTTAAACATGAAAGTTGTAGAAAATATTTTTATCTAAATGGTGTATAAAAATCATGGCATGATTCCAAGTCTAGATGCCTGAAAACCTTGTCGGCCCTTTTAATTTAATACTTAATTTTTGGTCTTAAAATTTGTTACGTGTATGTTTGAGTACCCTTCACTATGAGACCCGAGTTTTTGTATGATGTTTGATTTCAATTAGTTGATTAGTGTTTTAAGCGAATGTATGATGATTTAGAACTCATGTTATCATGTTTCAATCATATCTTGAGAATTGTAGCTCGTGCTTCACATATTTGTACCTTGTGATTTGCGACTTATATCATGAATCTTTCCATGCTAATTGATGCCATACTATAGATGGTTGTGTTTGAGATCCATACCATACACCATGAATATTGTCATTTGCATCCTGGCATGTTGGAGTCCATCTATGTGAACCGTTGTTGGGATGGGCTGTGTTGAGATTATTCTTCTTAGTTTTAAATCTAGGGCGTCCCTGGTTGCCATTTTCGAAAATGTTTTGGCTTGTACACTCTGGGTTCGTCCCCGGTGTTACAGATTTGGTTTATACACCTTGGGTGTGTCCCCAGTGTTTGAAATAGTTTATGGATATTGTTGAGTACCATGAGTTCGTCGCTAGCATTCTGATTTTGATAGCTTAAACTTTGGGTAAGTTCAGAGAGAGCCCAATTATGGCGGTTCTAAATCCCTCATCTTGGTACTTTGTATAATGTGAACGTCACTTGAATTCTCTTAAACTTTAGGTTGACACCGGCAAAGGCATCACGCATCTTAAGGTGGAAATTGTCGGCCCGATTAAGGGTGGCTGATAATTAGTTAGCCGCCCCCATGCTGTTGCCCTTGAGTAAAGCAGCTGTGGCATGAACCCCGGCGACGCATTTACTATTCGCAATGAGGCGCGATGATGGCATTGGTGATCAATTCCCATCAAGTCTACTCTGGCGATTCCCGGCATGAAATTCCTGTTATAATCTCGGTGTAGGTTAGGTTGGGCATCTGCATTTCATACACGCATGTTTATTGACTCATCTCCTATCCTGTCATAAATTTTTCTATCTCCATGACTACAAACTGTACTGGGTGTTATATGATATGTGTTGCAGTGAATTTTGTGCCGTGAGATTAACTAGAAGGTTAGAGTGTTTTGCTTCTAGGCCTTGGCTCATGGCATTCGTGCCGTAGGTGAGGAGAAGTTCTTTGAGGAAGTCATCCCCGAGGGAGAAAAAGAGTTGGAAGGACAAGGTGAATTCCAAGAGCACATGGATCCAGCTGATGTATTCTGAGAAATCAAGATCTCTACTTTTGTTCTTACATGCAGTTTTTCCCATGCTTAGCTTTTTTGACTTTTCTCGGTGAAATTGTAATAATTATGTAATTTTGGATTATTCAGAACTTGTTTATAATGTAATAACTATCGTATATAAATATGAATGTATGGCTAGTATATCCCTATATTTATATTTATATATGTCCCGACGTGCCCGAAGGATGGGGCGTCACAGTTGATATCAGTGCTTTAGTTTAGTGAACCTTCAGGCCTTGTGTTATGAAAGACCATGAGTTCTATAGCATAGATTCTCTATAGAAAGTCTATATTATTATCCTAACACTTATAAATTTAACAATTTAAAACCCTTACCTTAAGTTTCCCTTTCTTTTAGGATGGCATCCAATGCCGAACTGGCAGGAGAGCCATGGCAGGCGCAAGACCCCGAGGATTCAGATCCAGAAGAGGACCCGAAAGAGGTCCCCATGGAGGAACAAGAACCGATTGAAGCTATCCCTTTAGCGTGGTTTTTCCCAGGAGAGTGGCAGGGTGATGAAGAAGAAGAGGCCAAAGAAGCCGGGAAAGGCGAGGATGAGGCCAATTACGATGCAGACAATAAAGACGAGGACGAGGATGAGGACGAGGACGAAGAGGAAGGAGCCATTGCTTTCCAGTACGACAAGCTTGAAGCACCTTCACCTGAGTCCGATGAGGATGAGGCTATTAATGCTGCTATATACTTTGGTCGTCGTGACAATCGAGGGTATCTAGCGGGAGAAAGGGTATACGCCAATATTTTCCCAGACAAGATGTGGTTGTGAAGGAAACCAGAGACCTTTCCCTATTTCATAGGACCTGTACGAGTGCTCGAGAAGTATAACAGAACGCTCTACCGTTTAGACTTTCACCCAAGGTTTAAGACCAGATTCGGAGGCTTGCTGACCGCAAAATGAATGCAGCGCTAGAGACCGAAGGACGAAAGAGGAATCATTGACCCCCTTGACCCGACCATCGAGTTTGACAACTCGAGGATATATCAGGAGGTTCTGACGGCGATAACAAACAAGATGAGGATGGGACCAACCAATGCTTGGCATGTCGAGGTGCTATGGCGCAGCTTTAACATATACGACGCAATGTGAGAACGCGAGGCGATTGTTCGACATTTCTACCAGCATCTCTTTGCTTAGGCCTTAGTTTGTAGGCACTGTATTTCTCTTTGTTTAAGTGTTGTATGCATATTTTGCGAAGTACTTGAAAAATCTTGTACCAGTTATGAGTTGAGATGAAATGAAAATGTTACTGTTAAATCTCTATAAGTAATTTTGCACCCTGTATTAACTCCACAAGATCCCAAAACACGAGAAATAATTAAGAACTGAAATAATCTGCAAGACCATAACACTCTTTTTTTTAGGATGGCTGGTAGATGACCAAATCACCGACAAGCTAACAGACCTATAGACAATAAAGTGCCGGGATTAGCCCAAGTATTGTGAGAACTAACCGCTAGCATCAATCGTCCTATCGTGTGTGACCAAGCCTGGTTCTTATCTGAGATGGGTAAACAGCGAGCCTTTACATTTAGAGGAGGAACAGAACCTAGGAAGGCAGAAGAGTGGCTGAGGGCGATTAAGAAGTTGTTTAATTTCATGGGAGTCCAGGACGAAGCAGATTGTGTAGCCTTGGCTGCACACCTACTAGAAGGAGAAGCGGATCTTTGGTGGTCCTTAATCAACAACACGCAGGACGTAGCAGCTCTCACTTGGGATCAGTTTAAAGGTTTGTTCTTGGAAAAGTATTTCCCAGCCCCCTTCCGTAAAGCACAAGTTCGTGAGTTCTTAGATCTTAAACAAGGCTCGATGATAGTGACGTAATACGTGAATCATTTCGAAGAGTTAAGTCATTTTGCCGCAACCATAGTACCTGATGAGGAATCTAAGGCAAGGAAGATTGAGTAGGGCCTTGAGCCATCTGTTCGAATAAGGGTAATTTGCCTACAGCTCCGTACCTACACTCAAGTAGTTTGGGTCACTTTGCTCACTAAAATTGATCTGGCCAATTCAAGGAAGATTTAGAACCAAAAGAAGGGAAGTACCAGCTCTGGAGGGGCTATGAGGAGCAACAGAGTGTTTATTCCTAAGAAGTCGTACTATCAAGAGTACAGACAAGGGCAATCAAGGAATCCCTCCGCAACATCTGTGGTATGTTTCGAATGTCACCAACCAGGACATAGGAGGATGGACTGTCCACTACTGAAATAGAGGAATCAAAATAATCAACCCCAACAATGGAGGCAACCCCAGAACCAACTACCAAGAAACCCACAACCTGTTCAAGTTGCTAGGCTAACAGCTAACCCACCGAATGAAAGAGGAAGGCCACCATATAATGGAAATCAAAAACCCCATGGAGGTTCAAACAATGGGATAAGGATCGGGAACAACAGGAACAACAATAGGAACCGGCCTATAGGAGGACGTATCTTTGCCCTGCAAGAAGAAGAGGAGGAGGAAGACACCCAGGTCATACAAGGTATGTTCGTATTGTTTAATACATTAGTAAAAGTGTTGTTTGATTATGGAGCACCCCATTCCTTTATATGTTTAGCCAACGTGAAATCTTTGTTCTTGGAACCTAAGGCCCTAGACCAAATCCTAAGCGTTATCACACCCTTAAGAAGTCTAGCACGAGTAGATTACATTTGTAAAGTGTGTACGTTGCGAGTAACCGACACCCTTATGACTTGCGACTTACTAGTAATGGACTTCAATGGGTACGACGTGATTCTGAGAATGGATTGGCTCTCTGGACATCGCGCTATTATGGATTGCCGATAGAAGAAAATATGGGCACAAGCAGAGGATGGCACTACGGTGTGAATTCAAGGAGAATGACGCGAAGTCTTAACCCCGAGTAGTGCGAAAGAGCACGAATTGAATAACTTTGTAGGAAGATTAGCCTATCTGCTTGCTAGTGTAAACATCTCACCAACTCCCGATTTACCACAAGTCGTGTGTGAATATGAAGATGTATTCCCAAAGGAGGTACCTGGATTACTCCCACATTGTGAGGTCGAGTTTTCGATAGAGCTCCAGCCTGGAACTACACCGATTTCAATTGCAGCACACCGGATGGCTCTCGTTGAGCTAAGAAAATTAAAAGACCAACTTTAAGAATTGCTTAGTAAGGAATTTATTCGTCCAAGTACATCGCCGTGGGGAGCACCAGCATTATTTGCCAAAAAGAAGGATGGAACCTTACGTCTTTGCATCGACTACCATTAGTTGAACAAAGTAACGATCAAAAATCGATACCCTTTTTCCCGCATAGACGATCTCTTCGACCAGCTTCGAGGGTCGGCCTATTTCTCAAAGATCGACCTACGCTCAAGATACCACCAACTTTGAGTTAAAGAGGAAGATATTTCAAAGACAGCCTTTAGAACGTGATATGGACACTATGAGTTCGAGGTGATGCCTTTTGGATTGACGAATGCCCCGGGAGTTTTCATAAGTTTGATGAACATAATTTTTTAGCCCTACCTCGACCAGTTTGTAGTGGTTTTTATAGACGACATCTTGGTATATTCAAGGACTGAGAAAGAACATGAACAGCATTTAAGGATTGTTTTGCAGAAATTGAGGGATTCACAACTCTATGCAAAGGTAAGTAAGTTTGAATTTTGGTTACATGAAGTGAAGTTTCTAGGACACGTGGTTTCTAAAGAAGGGATAACTCTGGATTCAGCCAAGGTAGGAGCTGTTTTGGATAGGAAGCCATCAGAGAACATCTTTGAAATTTGTAGTTTCCTGGGACTAGCTGGATATTATCGAAGGTTTATCTAAGATTTCTCTAAACTGGCATGACCAATGACAAGATTAACACCTAAGGGAGTGAAGTTTGAATGGAGCAATAAGTGTAAGAGAGGTTGGATATATAGCGTATTGTGATGCGTCTAAGGAAGGCTTAGGATGTGTGCTGATGTAAAACGGTAAGGTAGTAGCCTATGGGTCAAGACAGTTGAAACCTCATGAGCAGAACTATCATACTCACAACCTGGAGCATGCAGTCATGGTTTTCGCATTAAAGTTATGGAGGCACTATCTTTACGAAAAATAGTTCGAACTATTCTCGAACCACAAAAGTCTGAAGTACCTGTTCACCCAGAAGGACCTCAACATGAGACAACGCCGGTGGATGGAATACCTGGAGGACTATCAGTTCACTTTAGACTATCACCCAAGTAAAGCGAATGTGGTGGCTGACGCCCTTAGTTAGAGAATAAAGAGCACGTTGGTTGGAATAGCGGTAAGGGAATGGAACATGATGGGAACGCTCAATGAATATCGACTCCAATCGTCAGAATCGGGAGATGGAAACTATTTTTGTCTAATCGTGGCAACGATAAATCTTCATCAGCAAATCGTGAATGCCCAAAAGTATGACCAGGAGTCTGAATTTATTCGGAGGCACCTTATCACGG
>JAULJZ010001363.1:0-14735 GCA_032270985.1 Heliamphora pulchella
CTAGGTTCTAGTGAGTAAAGAAGAAGAAAACAATAAGAACAGATTCTGAATATTATTCCCTAACTTGCCTGATAGGCTGATACGGGTCCTTGCAGGTATTTGGGTTTGCTCTATTGGGGGTCCAAAGTGGCCTTGCCCTTGAGCGGTTCCTCATCGTTAGAGAAAGGAATATTAATAATAACTGCCAGTACATGGTCGTACCTGTATTTTAATTACTGAGACTACAAGGACTACATTGTTAATTGTATATTAGATTATCAAATCAAATGAATTATGAAAAGAATTTGGCTTTGGGTGCCCATTTATAGCATTTAAAATTAGAATATATCTTTCAAAACCCATAACTGGTTAGCATTCGTTGCTCTTCTGGAGATATGGGCCGTGTATGAGTGATGATATAATGGCCATCATTTATGGACGCCTTTGTGAATTTGTTTGTGGTTGCTTCTGAATGGCTGAAGATAGAGAAAGAGGGAACGACACACAAAGTGTGAGAGAGAGATTGGGGATGACATCACGGTCAGAGAGATTTTCTGTAGATTTGGTGACGGCAGGGCTGGCAGCTGTAATATCAAAAAGTGCAGCAGCACCAATAGAAAGAGTGAAGCTTTTGTTGCAAAATCAAGGAGAGTTGTTGAAGAGAGGACTGCTCAAGAAACCTTACAGGGGTGTTGGTGATTGCTTTGGAAGGGTCTTTAAAGAGGAAGGTTTATTGGCCTTTTGGAGAGGTAACCAGGCCAATGTCATACGATATTTCCCTACTCAGGTAATCCTTTTTGTTCACCCATTCATAGTAAATGTGTCGGTTCTTCTTTTCATATGCTCCAGAGTCGGTGGTTAATGTTCCTTGTCTTCCATGTCCTTTGGGTTTGCTGTTAATTCTCCATGAAATTCTGATTTAGCTATGTTTTAAATAGTTTTAGTTGGCAATGAATTTATCTGAACCTGCCTTGAGTATTGAAGCTAATCCACACCACTTTGACAGCATTTTCCAAACCCAGAAACCTGTCTGAATTGCAATGTGCATGTAGCTACTCTGTCTCGCTTCAGTAATTACATAAATGTTAAAGGATCCACCAAATTGTAGTATCCAGTTGATGAAACCAACGATGGGTAATGACTGTAATGGGATGTTTGGACACCAATATAGGTTCTTTTAACTCCATGGATAACCTGGTCAACTGACCATCTCTCTTCCTCTCTCTTTCCCTTGTGATTTTCTAGACGTTTCTCTGGTACTTGACATTTCTGAGCATGTGAAGTCTCAATCAAATAGAAAGGGACGTGAAGTTAACTAAGTAAATCGTAAGCATAAAGTAGGGAAATGATGAAATATGCAAAAGGATTTCCTTTGCTGGAGGTAGCAGCAACACTTCAATTAACTTATGATTTTTCGCAAAAAAGAAAGTGACTGTATACTTAGTGCCCCTGACGGTCTTGTCCTTAACAGTTATTTAGTCATTGATGGCTTTGTGCCAAGGATACCACAGGTGCTTTGGGATCAATTGAGCACCAAAACAACTTGCTTCATGCTTGTACATTGGTAAACCATCTGTCTAGACATATTTCCCTGTTAAGTTCCAGTTGGTGGCATAAAAGTTGTGCTGTCCGCTTGCTTGTCTCTTCATTGCCCTTTCGACTCCCTCAAAATTTGGTCGCTACATAAGTTCAAAAATGACATTTCGGGGCTATCAGGTGCATCATAGATGAACTGTAAGTTCAAAAACTCAGCTGTTGCAACTTTTCTTTTCGTGGCTGTAGGCACTGCTGGAAGGGATAGTGCTGTGTGTGCCGCAGAACGCAGGAAGAGAGGAGAGAGAGGGAAAGATATTTTCACCCTTGCAAGGGTTAGGCAAATTTACACAAAACACAATTGCAAATTCCCATAATATCAAGTCTCCATTGAATCAATGAGGTCACAAATATATTTACGGTCCAAAAAACTCTACTACTTTGGCAAGGATAAACTTGAATTTAGATACTAACAATATTTGGTAACTATAAGCATTCTAAATCTAGACCAACTAGGACTCCAAAATATAACCTAACTAACATTCTTTCCTCTGGATACAAAAAAAAAAAAACTAACATACATTACTTGACCCAATTTATGACAGATGGGCAATGACGACTACCATGTCCAACAATCATTGGAATTACCAAAATTTCCTTATAACCTAGTATGATAATATAAATTTATCCAAGAGCGTTCTAAATTGAAGTACTTCACTCCATGATGCCCTAAATATGTTCCATGTGAGGTTCCATCTTTGCCCTTTTCTTGTTGGCACACTCAACATCAATAACCCTCAACCCCTACCCCCTGTTGTTTCATTGATTGATAAAAGCTAACTTGAAATAATAAGAACCTTATGAGATAAGATGGTGCGGAGAGAACTTTCTCTTCCTAGTTGGCGTTGCATGTTCAAAAGAGCAGTAGACAGTCTCACATTTTTGTTGATTGCCCAGTGGCCCAGAATTTTGAGCTCTTTTTCTATCCTCTCTTGGAATCTCATGGGTTATTCCTTCCCTTATTTTTTTTTTTTTTTAGAGTGGGAGGGAGCATGGCTGCAGAGAGAGGGAAAAGAGGGGGAAGGGGGAGTAGGAGAATCCAAACTGTTGTTAGGTGGTGACATCCTGGGGAAGCACGCGTATAGACACGGACACGGACACAGACCGTCACATGGGACGCGCCGATTTCAATAAAATCAGGACATGGACATTGTAGGAATACGACAAAAAATATTTTTTATTTATATATTTACTTCATATTTAGGGACCACTATGTTTAGGACTTTATTTCGTTTTTCCAATTTCAGCTAGCGCGTTTTAAGTAATTATTGTTAGACCCTCAAAAAATGTTTCTAAAATTTCACTAGATCCCTAGCTGTGTCATGTGTTCTAATGCCATATTTTGCATAAAAATAATAATTAAAAATTAGAACACGTCACGTGACATGTTCGAGCCTTGTTTGACACATGTTTGACATGGCTGTGACACCTATTTTGACGTGTTTGTGATTCCTAGGTGCCATTATGGCTGTGGTTATGCATTGGGAAGGGACAAATTATTTATTATTTCTAGTGGGAAGCATACATATGCCCATATATTTGAGCCGAGGTTTGAGATATAAAGTGTCCTTTAGTTTGGGTTACAAGTAGAAGCTCAATCTTTCTTCTTTTTTTTTTTTTTTCTTTCTTGGGGTGGATTTTCTGTGTAGCCAGGACCAACATTGTGTTTTGCTTGTTTTGTATTCATAATGTGTTTATGGGTTGCATATTCTCTTGTTCTTTTAATGTTTTTTAGTAAAGAAAAGAACCTTAAGAAAGTGTAGTCAATATTTGTGTTTTTGTCTTGAAATTTGATCCAGATTATTATGGTGTTACACACATCACCTGTATAATTGTCTGTCCTTCAAGTAGGATTCATCACTCTTTGTGGGGGCCATGAATATTTTGTCTTTACGTGGTAATGTGTGGAAACTTGGTGGCTTCCTAATACATAGAACATGTTTGTTGTTGCTTAAGTGCCGCAACTTATAACCATTTTCCCTTTTTCTTCGTACAAGAAAGGTTGTCTCAGCTTATTTGGCACGACTTATGCTTTCCGCTTATGGGCCAAAAACAAATTTTAAAAATTGGAAAAAACTAGTTTTTTTAGAATTTCCATCTTGATGCTTTTTGGCTTCTGCATTCGAATAATTAATTTTTTTACAAGTTCAACTGCGATTAACACACTCATAATAGCGCTGATTGGCTAAAGGTATAATACTTGACATTAAAGAAGCAAGAAGCTGCAATAGTTTTTTTGTCCTTGCTCTCATGTGGGCAGCAAACATACATGCATCAAATTAACTCATCAAAATGCCGACTTAAGGCATAAAGAATCAGACTGTTTGTGTCCAACTAGGCAACTACAACTCATAAAATGTATCTGAAAATGAAGCTGGCAAAGGTCATGGCATTCTGATCTAGAAATGGAAACGGTTATTAGAGGTTGTATAGGTGAACAAGTACAAAGAATTCAACATTATTCTTGCATTACATTATTTGTTAGGAGCAAGGGGATCAATTTTCCCCAGATGAACTAAATTTATTTTAATGATGGGTATGACATAAAACTTCCTTTTTAGTAAGCTTACTATTTGCCTTTTTTGTATGTTACACGGATTTGTCATTTTTGGCAGAGTACTCGTGTTAACACGACACGACACGACATGAGTATGAGTATGGGTAGAAGATATGTGTTAGGTGCAACTACCTTTTATTAGACACGGGAAAGACTTCAATCATGAGAGAATAATGAAGAGTAAAGATAATATCCTAAAATCAGATTTGTGGTTTATAATTATTATGTACAACAACAAAACTATTAAAGATGGAAACAAATGCTCAATGTGATTAGTCAGTATGTATAAACCAATAAATACTTGAAGAAGCTGAAATATTGCCTTGTGGATTGTTATACAACTCATTCTTTTGCCTTATTCATGCACTCATATATAATTTTTGGATGCTTTTTAGCTGAGTCTGCGCATCCTTAGTTTTGAGATTTCATGTGTCCGATCCTTAGATGCACACCCGCACTCAACACTCGTACCCGAATCTTTATAACATAGTCTTCTTCAATTGCTTCTTTCATGAGGGTGAGATACGTTTGTCAAAAAAAGGTCCCTAAATGTGAAGAACAAGCTATGTTGCAAATCTCAAATTATTCAAATGAAATGATTATAGTTCAATAATCTAGCATGCCCTTTTGAGGGTTCATTTATTGGCTTTGATTTGCGGCTTACCATGATGCAGGAGGAACTAGGAGAATACTCTCCTACTAGTAGTTAGCCCAAAACTAATAGAGGGCAATGTTGATTGATTAAAAGGAGGCATTAGGGCTCAGGAATTAGGATATTTGAGGGTTAAAAAGGAATTTAAACTGACTTGTTCTTAGGTGTCAATAACTAAAACATACTAAATAATAGTAGTAGTCTAAAGAAGAGAACTCTAGGAGTCAATCCTAGAACCCCTTCGGTATCATCATGGTACATAGGGTTAGGAACTTGGTGTCACAACAAATGAACCCAAAAGAGTTTCAACAGGCCAAGGAAAATACTCTTATGCAATCTCTCTCTCTCTCTCTCTCTCTCTGAGTAGAAATGATATGTAGATTTGTAAGTAATCTTAATTCCTAAACCAACAGGACTTGAAGTCCCTATATTGGAAAATAAGTCTATGAATTATAAAAATTCTATCTAAGCTTAATCTGTGAGAAACATATTCACGGACCCGGTTATTATGACCAATGAACAATTAGGAAGCACGAATACGAGATACGGATACGATATGAATTTGATGATATGGAAAAATTAAAAAAATGGAAGGATACGGATATGTCTAGGATATGTGTGTAAAAAACCTATTATTTTTATAATTTTTAGTATTGTATTATTTGTTAAAATAAAACCAAAAGTAGAAGTAAATTCATTTTGTTGTTACAATCGAGTATTAAATACATGACAAGTAATCGGAATATTATGATGGAATGCGGAAGTAATTAATAAGGAAGAATAAATCACAATTTTATCACGTATTAGAGTTAACATAGTAAAATATATAATAAATTAAAAATTTAAAGCAAAAAAATCTCCCAAGAAAATTAAAAAATATAAAAAATTGGAGTTTTGATTGGGACAAAAACTTAGTTTTATTTGGTAAACAATTGGAGTTTCGCGTATCCTCGCCGCATTCTTTCCGTATCCCCTACGTATTCCTCTTGTATCCTCCCGTATCTTCCATGTATCCCAAATTCAAAAAAATAAAAAATTATTGGATACTTATTTGGCATATTGAATACATATCTCACAGTATCAAATGCATATCCTGCTGTATCAGGTGTATATCTGTTTTTGATATGTATCGAATACGCATACGGAGCCTATTTTGAAGTATCAGTGCTTTATAAATGAACAACAAATATCCAAAAAATGTAACATTGCCAAACAAACCCTGGCCTGTGAAACATAAGAAATAATATAGAAAACAATACCACGCAAAATGACTATGAAATTAGTCTCTAAAAAGACCTAAGTAGCACGAACAAATTCATGGCAGGACATGGCATGACACGGACATTCCAACACTAATTCTTACAAAATGTAGGAGATGACTCGCTTGGTACACGCTATGAATGTATTTTTATATATCTGTGATATATATAAATATTTTATTCGAAGATATTGAAAACATGTAGCATAACACTTAATTAACATTATATATTCTATAACTTAAATAGCAATATATTATTCACATAACTATTGCATTCCATCATAAATACTAAAATAGATCATACACCATTTAGCAAAAAATTGTTTGATCAATTTATACATCATACATGGCGGATATAATCTAACACGAAAAATCCTAAAATTAAGAAGTCTGAAGGATGAACAATAAATAGGTAAAAGTCTACATTGCTTTTATTTTATCATTATATCCTTTAGTGTTTTCCCCCTTCAAAATTGTAATGTATTTTATTTGTGTCCAAGTGATGAACGTATATGTCCCCAAGTCTTCCCCAAGTCTTCCAATCTTATCCTGTTCTATGCTTTCTTTTAGAAGTGTCGATGCATCTTAGGCTAGAATAAAAAGGTTGACTTTGCATGGTTCTAGTAGGTTCGGATATTCCGTGATACACGGTGTCAATTTCCGTAGTGTATTTTTTCTTCGATTTTTTCCTGCTTTTTGCCATGCAGGGACTGGGTTGGGCCATATCCATGCTATTACGAGTTCCTTGTGATCGGGAAATTCTACTGCTGCATGTCATTTGGTTCTTTTTCCTTTTCTTTTCTGTGTGTTTCTTTATTTTACTTATTATTTTTTTTTATTTGGGGTTCACGGGAGGGGGAGGGATTTCTCCTAAAGAGAGATGATTCTCTTTAGGTCCAGCAAACTATCATCCAAAAGTTACGGTGATTTTTTAGTGACTCAGAGAAGCATTAGCTCCAGATACCAGTAACTAAAGAGACTTTGGTGCGCTCCATATTTTTCCTTTACTTGTCTTCTCTTCTTTGCACTATTGCTCCTCTTTTCCTTTTTCTTCTCTTCTTTTTTATGTGCTTGTTTTGTCATTTCATGTCTTCACTGATCACTTCCAACATCTGACACCTAGTGACTGAAATTCTTAAACTAAAATCATTTGAGCATTTGGAACTGTAGGAGGACAGGATAGGCATATATATGTGGATGCACTTATTAGAAAGAACCGGACCAATGTTCTTGCATTGCTGATTCAGGCTTGAACTTCTCTGAACCTTGTTCACATGAACTGGGAAAGGATTGGTCTTTTGGGATTTATCCTATGATGTGGCAGTAATCAGAGTAGGACAGTAGAATAGGTCTTTCATAGCCAACTCTGAGAAAGTTGGTCATGGGTAGCTTATATTTGAACAGAGTCATGGTATCTCATACTTCAGAAGAAAAGGGAAAAAGTCATGGCTCCATTCTAACATGAGTTCTTGGATCAGAACATGTTAGCTATTAATAAACCCATTGTCATGCAAATGCTGCAAAATGGTATAACTGAAAGGATGTTTTCATTTTGTCTATAGGCTTTCAACTTTGCATTTAAAGGGTACTTCAAGGGCCTCTTTGGTTGCTCAAAAGAGAAGGATGGTTACATTAAGTGGTTTGTCGGAAATGTAGCTTCAGGGAGTGCTGCTGGAGCAACCACTTCTCTGTTTCTTTATCATTTGGATTATGCACGTACTCGTCTAGGGACTGATTCTAAGGCGTGCTCACTTAAGGGTCAACGTGAGTTTAAAGGGATACTGGATGTTTATCGTAAAACCTTGTCCAGTGATGGAATTCTAGGCCTTTATCGTGGATTTAGTGTGTCAATTTTGGGAATCACTCTCTACAGGGGAATGTACTTTGGGATCTATGACACCATGAAGCCTATTGTTTTGGTTGGGCCTTTTCAGGTAAGTGACTTTTCCTCCTTTCTGATAGCTTTATCTCATTAAGAGGGATGATATTTGCATCTTTGACCTGGTTCAATTTTCTAAAGGATGCTCGGCCCATGTAGTACTTCAGGTTTCACAATGTAATAGGCCCAATTGCAAGTTTTCAGTATCAGAAAATATGTGGCGATATGACTTTGAACATCCGATTTGAAAACTAATTATGTGTTTCTAAGAAAAAAGGTAAAAGGAAATATCATTTGAGCAAGTTCATGTCAGTAGTGAGTCTGGTGACCTTATATTCCTTTCTTTTCATTATTTTGTTGTCTTTCTGTTTTCTATTTCCCCCCTTCTCTTTTCTATCTTTCTTTCCTCTTTTTTTTTTTTGAGTGTATAAATGATATCATTGCAGGTAAAGTCCACATGCTCCTTTGGAGCACTCTTGACCAATTGTGCTGATGCCTTTTGTTAGAAGTGCATAATGTACAAAATGATTTGACTTTTCTTTTTTCTCGTGAGACCAACCCAAGGTTGACTGTTCATTATAAATTCAATTTTGTAGGACAATTTCTTTGCTAGTTTCCTGTTGGGCTGGAGTGTGACGACGGTTTCTGGGGTCTGTGCCTATCCCTTTGACACCCTGCGACGAAGAATGATGCTAACTTCAGGACAGCCCCTGAAATATCGTAATGCCTTGCATGCATTCCGAGAAATTGTTCATCTTGAGGGCTTTAGTGCACTATTTCGTGGAGTTGGTGCAAACATGCTTCTGGGTGTGGCGGGGGCTGGAGTTCTTGCTGGCTATGATCAACTGTACCGAATTGCTTATAGACGTGGTGGTCATGGTTAGGAGCCTCGTGGAATCTGGAAGTAAAACTCCTTTGTATAGATTGAAGCAAGAATCACGTGCATAGCATAAAACATTGTTTGGTGGTATAGCTTGAAATTTATGCTACCATCCAAATATGGTCTATTATAAATGAAAATTAAAAAACTGGTCTCTTGGGTCAGTGTTGAGTTGGGGAATATTTGGGGAAACGCAAAATGAGCGGGGTGGTAAGGAGATGTTTGTTGTATTTTGACTGTTTCTTCTATATATTAAGGAAAGCGCAAGGAATGAGGAACATACCAACTCGAGAATCTCTGATGAAGATTCTGTGGAGAATTGATTTAGCTGCCCCAACTTGACATCATAGGAGTGGCTTTTGCCCTTTGGGCAAAAGAAACACACAGGAGTACCACGGTTTGATTACTAGAATTTTGGTCCAAATATCAAATTATTGATTACTAGAATTTGGTCCAAATATCAATTTATAGAACCATCATGCTCCAATTTGTATGGCTTTTGTCATGATGCTAGTGTATGGGATGCAAAGCATCACATTCTGTTCATTGTCCATCGACATAAGTTAGACCTCACTGTGGTTCATATAAAAAGGCAGTTTGTTGATGAGGGTATCAGTTGTTGCCAAGCAGACGCAAAATATCATTTCTACACAGTTCTCTTGGGTAAATTCAAGTGTTTCCTTGCAGAAAGCTAAAATGTCTTGAAAGGGTCGGCCCAATGGACAGTGAACATCAGTGCTTCAGTCAATGGTATCAGGTGGTTTCCTTCATCTTTGGATTCTGGAATAGTATTTGCAGACAATTCTTTGTTGTGAGAACTAAACCATTTTGAATTTTTGTTTTCAGAACTTGGCTTTTGAAGCCATATCTCCTTTTATTCGAACCGAAACATTTCATTCTTTCTTTCTATTATGGTGTTTGGCATTGTTGAATCAGTAGCTTATATAGATTATAACTTGTAGTAGAAGTTGTCATTGTTTGGTAAATATTGTAATTTGTAACTGAAATAAAAAGAAAGTAATTATAAATTGTAACAGAAGTTGTGCGTACTTAAAAAAACTTGTAGCTTGTAGCTAAAATTAGTAGTAAGAAACTAAAAACTATTAGCAATAGCTTTGCCAAACACCTATATTTCATGGGAATTATCGGATGTGTTTATTAATGGAATTAAATCGGGCCTACTTTTTCTTATTAGTTGTGTGTATGATTTTGGGATTTGTGAGAATGAATCCCATCGGCTACTCAAGTAGGTCTGTTGAAATGCATAGAGCTGTGTTAGATTTAGCATGTATATTATATATTATATTCCTTGAAATTTCTGTATGCAGATGACTGTTTAAATGCTTTAATGGTGAAGTACTATAATTGGTTTTGAGCTTTCTTGTGGGTATAAGGTAGTGATATAAGATTCTATGGAACTGGGAAGTTGTGGACACTTTTGAAGGTGATTCATGAAGAAGACCATGGATGGATAATTCTTCAATGCATTTGACCAGCACCATTGCTGGTCTTCTTGGATTTCATTCTAAATCTACACTATTATACACCCCTTTTGGAAAAAAAAAAGTGCTTTTAGCTTATAATTCAACAAAAATTTAAAAAATCTTAAGACTTGTGTTTAACTTCTGAGTATAAATTAACAAATACAAACATTATTCATAACACTTACAAGATTATTGTAGTAACAAGCATTTGTAAAATTAGCAGTCAAACTCGAATTCTTACTTTAAAATCCAATTTACTTCTAAAAATTAATGTTAATACCCTTTCAAAATCTTTAAATTTTCAAAAAGGTGCGAGTTTCTGTTTTCTTTAACAGTTTTTTTTTTCTCTCAAATCTGTTTCAGTTTCTAAATCTTTTCAATTTTTCTAGTCAAGGCGAACTAAAAAAATAAATTTTCTTAACAAAAAAACAAAAAATAAGGTCAGTTTAAAAATGAAGCTTATAAAGTACTGTTTTATATATGATTGGTGGTGGACTTGAACAATTTCTCTTAAGCCAAAAGCCAAAAGTTCTTGTGGCGCTTGGTGGTGATCAAGTAGCCGCCATATTTGCTGCTCTTCCTCCTCACCGCAACCACCATGCAACTAGCGTTGTGAATGCAGTGCTCCACCGCCGTGCTGTGGCGGCTCTTTTTCCCTCTCCACCACATCATCCTCTGCAACCGCCCCGCCATTGATCGCTTCTCCTGCGCTAAAACCAGCAGCGCCGCCCTCTGCTGCTTTGCCTCTTCCACAATCGTTGGACCCTTTTCTTTTTCTTTTCCTTCCACCACTGCAATCTCAACTTGTACCTAGTTGATTCAAAACATCAAAATGTTTCATATTTGAAAGTGAAGGATTTGTAAGGAAAAAAATCAATTATATTACATTTGAATTGCATTTTATGAGGAGAAAAATGGGTATGAAAGTGTCACGAGTTTACGAAATAGGGTACAAATCTTAACGTTTCAAGTATTTTTCTTTCCCTTGAAAATTGAAAAAAAAAATGAATGAAGACTCGAGTATATGTCATAAAAACATGCTTTAATACATAATATACCCTTTACTTATTTTTATAAATTTTAGATACATACTAATATATTTCCTTTATTATGATCATTGACTAACCAAATGAGAGAAAAAGACACTTTCGATCTATTTCTTTTTCCTTCTCTCATTTTTTTAACTATCACTTTTTTTCGCTTCTCCTTTCAATTCAAATGAAGGCTAAAGTAGCGCTAATACTGATCAAAAGCATCAAATAGTTTTTTAACCATAATAAAAAATAATATTATTAGAAAAATCGATTGTAGGCCAAACGGCCTGCAATTAATTTAGTGATAGCTTGATGCACTGAGATCAAAAATAATAAGTTTACAAGCACTCATCTCAATCACTCTTTTAGCAACTCCCAATATCTCAACTGTTGGATGATGGGTTTGAAGGAGCGTATTTTATGCCAAATCTATTATCCAATAGATGAGATGTTGGGAGTGGCTGAAAAATTGTATTTCTGAGAGTGTCTGTAGACTTATTCAAAATCTCCTGTTTATACAATTTTCTCACTTAAAACCAAGGCTATTTCTGCTACACGATGAGCTGCAAAGTCTGCATTCTCTAGTTGGGGTCCCAAAATATCTGATTTTTCTGCGATATTGAAGATATGACAATGAAAAGGTAACCTTGCCACATTAAATTATGTGAGAAATTTGATATCTCGAGATTAGAAATGGTGGAAAATTAATGAAATGGTTAAATAATAAAAATATGAGCAATGCTACGCTTGCCGAGAGAGTTGCCGAAACCGAAACAACTGTTTATTGATCATTAGCAATGGATTGATTAGGTGAGTTTTGTCATTGCTCAATTAACTTGCTACACATCTGTCGAGTTCGGCTGATTAGCTCGACATAGCTGTCATTTTTCTTAAAATATACTGGAACATGAACTTTACTTACGCCAGGCCTTTTCATTTGACACATATCTTTCATAGAGCATAGAAGGGCATAGGCCTTTTGAATACTAGAGTTTGCACCTGCATTAATCAGGAAGACATATAGATATAATTATACATCAGATCTTTTACATATTCATAAAAAGAATAAGAAAATTATTTGAAATTTAAAATAAACGATTTAGATACACTTTTAGATATAACCCACAACTGAAATTTAAATTTACATTTTACGATTCAAATTCTACGTAGTTTCTTGAACCATTTTCTTGGTACTTAGAATTTGCGAATAGCTGTTAATTACACAATTATGTGAAGTCAGGCATACTCACTGTGTGTCACACACTTTTAAGTTCTAATATCTCAAAATAAAATATATTTTTACTCATACCATTACTTCTCATTCTCTTAACTGTTAAAGTAAAACTGAAAAAAAAAAAAAATTAAAAACAAACTTCTGCAGTTCTTTCCATAACACCCACTTGCTCTTATTTTATCTCTTAATTGGTAATGTTGCATACTGTGTGTGCACATTTTTCTAGTGCGTATGTGTGCATATATATATATATAATTGTAGAGGATTAAGATAGGAATCTATTGCTCTCGTCTAGGTTGATTGAATAGTCTGGTGTGTATTCCACGTGTTCCTGCACAAGAAATGGGTGAGATGCTTGCCGGCGACTTTTACCGGTGGACCCTCCAATGACAAAGTTAGATAGGGATTTAGAGAGAGAAAAGTTTGAGAAAATAAATTAGCAGAGTTTTTCCTAATAAATTAAAGTGCATATCTTTTCCTTCTAGAGTATTCGTTATTTGTAGGGAGAAACATATTTGACCCGCTATGGGAGTCCGACCCGACCCGAGTAGGTCGGGTTGTCCTCTCTCTTTGACTAAGACTCAGTTGTCAATCTAATGGTGACCTATCATTGCTATTATTCATATCTTTCTCCTAATTCCTTTTGTCATGTCATGCTGTCTATTGGTAATCAGACCTAGTTTGGGGTTAGGTCAATCCTTCCTAACACCCTATCCCCAGGGTTGGTTCAACTGCCCCCGGTATCTTATCATGAGTCTTCCCGTGATACGCGTATCACGGGCACTGATTACCACGTATCGAGCTTGAGCTCAGCTCTCGAGGTCTCTCAATATGTTACTCGGCCATGGATGCCGATCAATCTTTCTTCTGGACCTTAGCGACGAGTACCTCCTCTGGATTTAGGATCGGATCCCAGACCATGGTTCGGCCTCACCTGCCTCGAGCTCTTAGCGGCTCGGTGGTCTTTCTCCTGTACTCGGCCCCTCCACCGAGCTAGGGTGGACATACTGAAGTGAAGCATCATGGCCAGGTGGCTCGCGGCGCTGTACGACATTCCACGTGAAAGTCAGGCGGTCGTGCTCGAAATTTTGTCCTCCCTCTCTCTCTATATATATATACTGTAGAGGATCAGTATGGGAATCTACTGGTCTCGTCCAAGCTGGTTGTGACGTCAAGGGAGAATGCCACGTGTGTGCTTGCACAAGAAAGGGGTGAGATGCCCGTCGGTGGCTTTATACCGGTGGACCCTCCAACGATCAAGTCAGGCAAGGGGTTTTAGAGAGAAAAAAAGAGCCTGAGAGTAAATTTCAACAGAGTTCTGGCTTAGTAAAAGAGAGCATACCTTTCTTTCTTTGAACATTAGCTATTTATAAGTAGAAAAATACTTGACCCATTCACGGAATTCGACCCGACCCGGGCAGGTCGGGTTGTACCTCATCTCTCTGATCAATGCATGGCAATTAATGTCTTGATGGTGACTTATCAATGTCCATTGAATATCTCTACAAGATATCTCTGCAAATGCCTTTTGTCATGTCTAGATATCCATCAATATTCAGGTTTAGCTTCAGGCCTAATTTGGTTAGGGCTTAGCCACCCCTATTTGACCATCTTACCATTGAGTTAGCCTATCTATTACTGATCTTCCATCATCGTACCACCGGACACCATCTTCAATGTCATCCATTCAGCTCAGCCCAGGGATCGGGCATCTTGCTTTACTCGGTAATGAATGCCGAGCATCCTCATAATGGTGCCGAGCACCATGTCTTCGGGATCTAGCAGTCGAGCTCTTGTTTGAGCTCGGGGTCTTTTGCCTTGAAGTCTCTAGAGCTTGGATACACTACCATATAGCTCGGACTATTGCCCGAGCTGAGGTGAACACCCCGAGGAGCTCCCATGCTGATGTGGACTGCTGCGCTGTACGGCCTTCCACGTGAGCTCCACGTGGCCTTGGTCGGAACTCGATCCCCCTCAATTGCCCCCATCATCTTGTTGTTGCTCAGAAACTCGAGAAGCTGGAAGGTGATGTAATGTCTTTGCTCGATTCGTCACTTTTTCCTTTGGTCGGGAGGCTTGTTGAGCAAGCTTCGCTGACATACTGTCCCTTAGCTGTCTTTTCCGCCACGTGTTGAGTCCCTAGCGGTTCTGCGGCGCATTTAATGCGTGCATTGAATGCGTACAG
>JAULJZ010001374.1:0-17199 GCA_032270985.1 Heliamphora pulchella
TGACCTAGGGAAGTGAAAATAAAAACTGCAACCTAATAGACGATTTGTACAATTTTTTTTTTCTCTTCGAATTTGATTGGACCAAGTTGAAAGTGAAAGGTGAGCCTTTTGTTTCATTAGAGATGGGGCTGCTTTTGACAAATTCATATGTTTGAGAGATTTTGAGAGTAGAGTTCTTTCTCAATGGGATCAAAATTTTTAAAAAAAACTTTGTTTTGAGCGCAAGAGCAAGGTTGGAAAGTATATTTATTCATCAGCCTAATATGTAACTAAGGTTTTGCCTATGTTTAGTAACTTGGCTTAAAGTTAGATTTTTTATTTTTTTAATTATTTACTTTGAGTTAAATAAATAAAAAATATATGTATGGTAAAAAAAAATGGTTTGAAACCACCAAGAGGAAAAAAGTAATTTAATAGTTAATTTTTAGATCTTTTAGGTAAAGGTCCAAACAAATAAGTTTTAACACGTAAGATCTATCAAGAAAAATTTTAACGTGCAAGATTTAATTGCGCAATTTCTCTTAAAAATACCTTATAAATAAATAAATTTACCTATTTTGCACAACAAACAGATAAATTTATCTGTTTAATATTTATCTGTTTAATATGCAAACAGATAAATTTGTCTATTTACATATTTATGCCTAACAAATAAATTTATCTATTTGCATATCAACACAAATGATGCAAACAAATAAATTTATTTGTTTCCTTTTGAACACATTATGCAAACATATAAATTTATCTGTCTTTTTATTTATGCCTGACAGATAAATTTATCTGTTTGCATATTAATACAAATAATGCAAATATGATAAATTTATCCGTGTTCTTTATACGTACTTTCAATAAAAGACAGATAAATTTATCTGTATTCTTTGTACATGTTTTGAAAAGACACAGATAAATTTATCTATATTTTTTATACGGATTCTCAATAAGACAAATAAATTTATTTGTGTTTTTACATGTGTTTTTAATAAAAGACAAATAAATTTATTTGTATTCTTTACATGTACTTTTAATAAAAAATAAATAAATTTAATTATATTCTTCATATATATTTTGAAAAGATAAATAAATTTATCTATTATATAGTATTTTTGTTCCAAAAAGATCTTGCGTGTAAAACTTTTATGTGGATGAACTTTACTCGTTAAAAACTCTTATACAGGATGAAAAACAATCAACAGCCTATAAATTAGACTGTTCACTAATTTTCCATTACTTTTTTATGGCATTAATCTAAAAGACAATGAGCCAGTTTTAAACCTTAACCAACTACCAAAAATATTGGAGACCGTGAAAATCCACTTCTTAGCATTTTGTTGTGCAAATCTGGTATGAAAATTCAAAAGTAACCTTTTAAATCTTACGTTTAAATTTTAATACTTATTAATATAAGGAAAAATCATCAATTTAAAATGAAACAACCAAAGAAATTCTCTCTTGTCAAAAAGAAACTTTTAAACAATCCACTTAAAAGTTGAGTTTTAAACTTCCGAAACCAAAAAACATAATTTTTTTTGTTTTTGTTTCTTTTTAGCCAAAATATCAAAAAAGCCAAAAATTACAATGACCGTCCCTAAAGTTCATAGCTACAATATTAAAACCCATGTTTACTGTCTAATCCGAATTCTCCTCCTTTACCTCTGTATAAAACAAAAACATGCTAACCTTACCACTGCATACAATAGTTGAAAACAATGGATAAAAAGATTAAAATTATGATTTTAAAACATGAACAGTAAAAGAATATCTATTATTTCTTTATGATTTTTCTTTTTTTTTTTTTTTTAAAAGGACACATTTGAGAGGCGATATCACAACTAGTCTAGCCGAATGATTGCCAACAAAAAAAAAATATTATTTAGGTCCCATTTGTTTTGACGAAAAATATTTTAAATAGTTTTTTTTTAAATCTCAAAAAATATTTTTTTATATGTTAGATTACGACTTTGAAAATAATGGTGCTACTAAATGTGATAGTATTATAATTGCGACGATGGTTACAGTGACCTTCGAACCACCGACACCGACCTCGGACCCAAGATTTTAGGACCCCAAAAACCTGGACCCTCGAATCCCAAACCCTTGGGATCCCAACACCCGAACCCCGGGACCCCAGATCTGGGACCCCAAACCCCAAGACTCCCGAACCCCTGGGACTCCAGAACTCCTAACTCTAGACCCTAAAACCCCAAGAGCTTAAAGGCCTAGGACCCCAGCGCCCCGAACCCAGGACCTTGGGACAACGATCTCGGACCCCAAAATCTCTTGGGACCCCAGAGCCTTAATGTCAATAGAATTTCAGTTAAATTAATTTTCTTTGAATCTCAAAATCAGATCAATCAAAACTATAATCGACCAATTAACTTGCAACATGGACACAACTAACATTTTAGAATTTTTAACTGCTAACATCAATCCTAAGAGAAAAATTAGAAATTTCAATGGAGATGTAATTTTTCAAAAGTATAGGTGAATTAACTACAAATGGAAGGTGGGGGGTGTACTTTATCTATATTTTTATACTATTATTAAAAAAATAGCAATACTATAAACTCATAAATAAAACTCAGAAAAGTATTCAAAAAGTAATTTAGATGGTTAAGATTCACTTGAAGTGTATTACACATCCTATTAAATATAAATTTTAACCATCCAAATCACTTTCTGAGTACTTTTCTGAGTTTTATTTCTGAATTCATAGCATTGCTGTTAAAAAAAAAACATTCACTTTGGTCGCAAACTGTATTTTTTATTTCAAAACTATCTTTATAATAGTTTAGATCTTAAAACTTAAACTCCCAACACTTTTCCCTCTTTATTAATTCTTATTTTGAAGTCTCATTATTCTTAAACTCCCATAATCCTTAATTAATACATCTTATTTATATCATTTATTATATAATTATTTTTATTAAGTGAAATTATTTAATATTTTTATATAATCATAAATATTACACACGCATTGCTTATGGACACAAATACTAGTCTATAAATAACTAAAGAAACAAAAAGTCATGGGAGGCAAACAAAAAGTCATGAGGAGGTCGGAAATTTGTCATTTTCATGTCTACACATGAGACATCAAAAAAAAGCGCCCCCACAAGACTAAAGTAAGAACTCTCAAGATGCCCATTTTGTGGATCTAGACGATCCACAACGAAAATTCGAACAGTTAGTCTTGTAAGCCCTACACAGAAAATTAATTATTTAAAAATTTAAGTTGATCGGATACCTCGCATTTTGACTTATTAAATACACATTTTTGAATTTCCAATCAAGCTAAATCTACTCTTTGCATAGGTGATATTTTTACGGGGCCAATGAGATTAAAAATTCAGATCTCATTATTGTTGGCCAACTTCGTTTTGAGGAATCTTGAGGGGGACTTGGTCTTCAGTATGCCTTCATCCCACAACAAAGTGTGTGCCAGAGCGCGCGCACACACAAAAAGGCAGTAGATTTAGCAATCTGGTATTGGAGGTTTGCAATAAGACAAGACTTGTAGGTTGGGAAATGGGAAGTTATAAATCTCCCCAAGGAACTGTTTTCTACCATGGTCCCAAACATAGATACAATATAGTAAAGAAGAACAACAAAACTAAACCTAGATGGTAATAACAGCAATGTGAATTGCAAACGCAATTAGCAAGTCCTCCAATTCCTTGAATTTCTTCTACAATAAGTAATAGACCAACTATAAGGCAAAAGACACCACCAACAATACAATCGCGCAGCCCATCGGCCAGCCAGTCCGGTACGATGACAAATAGGAGAAAACGCGAAACTGCAGATACAATAAACATAATATGCTCATATGTAACTATGACGTATAAGTGCAGCATTTAAACGATTACGCATACTCTGAGCAAAAGTGATAAGCTAGAGAAAGTCCATGCCTGGGAAGACCTCAGGAAAGAAGAGATTTGCTGCAACGGCTAGAAAGGCAACCCAACATCCGAATTGTCCTCTTTAACACGATATAGGTAAAGTAATTAAAATCTCAAAGCGGAAGACAAATGTAATCTAATAAAGATCTGGCTGAAGAGAGTTAGAGAGGAGAAACCTTGGAATCTTGAATAGCACTATTGGAAAACTAACGAAAAGGTAGAGGACTAGAAGGGAATACTGCATGGAAGATCTTTGCCCGATTCGGTTCAAAATTAACAAAAGTCTGTAGCAGAAAAACAAAACCAATAAAAATATTGAAGTGACAGAAATCATAATGCAACATATAAGCAACAAACTTGAAATTTTCAATTTTAAGTTTCCCAAGAGGAAGTGCTAACCAACTAGTAAAGATACCTCCATCAGGGCTTAGCCGGGTTAAGGTAAGGGATAGATTTACCATGCTTGTTTGGGCCGTAATTTTCTTTTGTCCAAAAGAAAATTTCTTTGCTAATTTCTTTGCTTTTTTAACCAAAAAAATAAAACAAAAAAACAAAAAAGTGTGAAAGTTGGTTGTTCGATAATTTAGCTTTTAAACTAGCTTTTTTAGAGTTGGTTGTTTGGGTAAAAAGTTGACTTTTTTCTTTTTGGCTCAAATTGGACAATATTGCCCTTCTATATAGTTAATTATAACGATAATATACAATTGATAGTGATAGTAAATAAGTTATCAAATATGAGTATTATTTTCTTTCCGAATGGGGTAATGGTTTGGATATGGTGGCCAAGAGTTGGTGTTTTTCATTTGACCATTTTTCTATTTGTTTTTTTTTTTTGCCAAACGGATGGGGTTGATCTTTTGGCTAAAAAGGTCAAAAAGCCTATTTACCAATCAGCCCTGAGGAGGTTCCCACAAAAAACAAATATTGTTTGTATATCAATACAGTGCAATTTATGATACCCACACCTTAGCAAGATGTCCGCCTGAGGAAAGTTATGACCCAAAATAATGGGGGTTATGAAGCAAAGTAATGTTTTTGTACAAGTGCTGTTGAAAACTTGAGGTGCACAGTGCACTTAAGCACTTAGGCCTCTTGGAGTCTAATAAGTGCAAAGCGCAAAATGCAAGTGCATAAAGAAAACGTGTTTCAAAAGTAATGTGTAATGATGGAGGACTCCGGTGATTGTTAGTTACAAACAACAGGTAGAACTGCTTCAACAACCATCAATCAGTGTGATGTAGGTAGATGGAATCATCATGAGCAAGGAAAAATAAAAATCAACAACAATCAATCAGTGTAATTTAGGTAAATGGAGTCCTCCTGAGCAAGGAAAACTAAAAATCAAAACTGCTGGAGCAACTAATAGAGCCAGAAAAGAGGCACAAGCTGGTATAATGGCTCAAGAATCGAGCTTGGTAAAGAAATTTTTTGTTGTTGGTACTTGGTAGGAAGAGAGAGAAATTTTGCTATGAAGAGGATGGCCAAGAAATTTGGCTTCCAATGCATGATGGAATGTTAATATTCCTACTTGGCTGCATGATGGAGCAATCTAAGATGTACGTTCTCCATCTGACAAAAACTGAAATGGTTAGTCTTATGCAAATGTACAAAGGATGTAGCTGCAAATTCAACAAAGGCATATACAATTTCTTAAATATAGCTTTCTATATAATTTCTCTTGTGCTTTATAGAATATCCCCTACCATGTTATTTGATAGTCATGATCAAAATAAAGTACACGGTTGAAGATTGAATCAAAAGGAAAAGACTAATAACCACTAGAATGGCTAGTGGCCGCTATGCCTAACATAAGCAAGCGAGAGAAAATGAATGGAAAATGGAGAGAGGCAGAATCACAGATGGAGAGAGGAGAGGAGATAGGCATATTTGGTAGAACAGTAGACAACCCTGACTGGACCAAAGACCGGCTACTGTACAATGTGGTTCTTTCAAATTCTCTCCGATAACTTGGTATAGAATTGGTTTTGTATGACAAACCAAGGGCTCATTCAACACCAATATAATCTTAAGAATAAAAGTTAAAACTAATAGATTATACTTTTTGAAAGAAAAAACAAAAAGTGCAAAAAGGCAACATTAAGCTTTCAAAAAAAGACGCAGAAAAAAAAATGCTTTGAGCGTACTTTTGTGAAGCCGCTTTGCTTTAACCATGGAAAACGCTTTTGGTGTTGCACTCTATGCTTTGTGCTTTAAGCGCGTGTCACGTTCCCAAATCCGAGGCACGTGAACGACCCTCGAAAATCCACAAGGAATACCAGCACACAAGGGAACATCTTTAAATAAACCCATATTATAATCCTCATTCCCAACAAAACCATTTATATCAAAACGATTTTTGGTAAGAGAGTTAAACCATTGAAAAAAAGACTCTCGAGACTTCAATTTGGACATAAAACCCACCCAAAAAGGGTTTAGAACGAAGAGGATACATCGATTTTAAAACGGGAACAAAATTTGAAAACTTCAAAAATTGACCACATAGGCAAACCGATCAATCGGTCTGCAAACCGATCGTTCGGTTTTTCACTGCTTGCAGTTTCTCGTACCTGTAGAGGAGATACCGAGAACATGCAAAGACCACTTAATCGGTCTAAGGACCGATCGATCGTTCTGGCCCTAGAACCATTTTCTTTTTCAAGCTATTTTGAAACTTCAACCACCACCAAAACATGCTTTAGGCCCCAAGGCTGAAAACCAAGCACTTGTAAACCATAAATTTGACAAAAGGAGGTCCAAGCCACAACCAAAGGATTTAAACCCAAACCGTAACTTATTCAAAACATAAGAATCAGCAATGAATTCATATAACCAAAATATAAAATCCAACTCCCAAACTATGAACAACCTCAAATCTAATTCAAGCATGCAAAATATACAACATTGGCCTCAAGCCTTACAATTCAAGAGTTTGAGTACAAAATCTATATACCATGAATTACATGATCCACAAAAATAACATGATCCAAAACTTGGTTACAAATACTCCATAGACCAAGGTACATGATTCAAAAATCAAAATATAAGACTCCTCCACTTTAAGCCACGTGATCGTTTTTATCATCTGAAAATGTTTTTGTTCCAACAACGTGAACCGAAATCCAATAGGAATAGACTAACAAGATAAATGTATGACATGTAATTAACGATTATATGAATAACACAACCAAACATAGGTTTTAAACTGATTTTCTTCCAAAATTCCATGTACTCATATATTTCTCACATTTCCAAACGTTTGAAAACCATAAAACCAAGTTATTTTCCAACAATCTTATTATAACCATAAATGATTTAACTATGTACCGACCTTGTCACCCCAAGGACAGTTGACAATTATAGACTCTCGTCCTATTGACCTAGGTCCGGAGCACACTAGGACTCGCTAGGCAATCACAAATTTTATAATTTGTCACAACAACAAACACCCAAATTGAGCAATCACTTCATTTACGGGGGTTTACCCAAAGAAACGAAGCACCTATTTGCGCAAATTTTTGAACTTTCACCGAGAAACAATGTAAGCCCAAATTAATCACATTGTTCTGGTACATCTAATAAATTATTTAAACCAAAATCCACCACACCTACGAGGGCACAATCCAAAACCCATGGATTAATCAACAATATTTACTCAGTGTTAACAATTTCAACCAATTCATGAAATCAAACTCAATTCTCAAGGTCATCTCAAATACATTTAATTTCATTTTCAAAATATAACCATAGTTCCTCCTCATTTTCAAAATTTTGTTTTGAAAACCAACTTCCCAACCATACAACCAACTTCTTAGTCCAAAACAACATACTTCATGCTTCAACAACACCACCAAAGGTTTCTAAGCATAAATCACAACTCGCATGGCATTTTAATCAAATAAAATGCATTAAATCACATAAATCAAGTATTAAACCAAAATAGTTTAGAATCCTACCTTCTTGAGTTAAAAACTCAAAACTTAACCTCCCGCGGAAACTCCAAAACTGTCAAAATCAAATTTCGTTCGGATGGATGCGAAGCCCTCGTCGAGTAGATCAACGTTAATCCTTGTGGCGTTGTGAAACTCCAAGCCAGTAGCAACCAAAATGAGGAGAGAAGCATAGGTTCTCAAGGTTTCAACAATGGTTGTGAGAGAGAGAGAGAGAGAGAGAGGCTTTGGCACCAATGCCAATGCCACTACCAACCATGTCCACATAAACCCCCGACTGACTGATTGATCGGTCTAAGGACCGCTCAATCGGCCTTTCCCAAAAAAGAACTATTTTGCAAATCTAACACCCAAAACAAAACATTGCAGCTATATAAGCACAATACAACACCCCAAAATAATTTATCATGTAAGTATATAATAAATAAAAAAAATTAAAACGAGATTGGATCTCACAGCACGCTTTTACCAACTCTTTGTGGCACCCCAACAATCACAAATTGGCACTGATAAGTAATACCACTAGCAATATCGCACCCCACTTAATTCATCAACTCTAAATGGACATCGACTCCAAGCCAGTATAGTGGATTCATCTGCTCTAAGCAGCATCATATTGAAACGCTTTATCAGTTAACAAGCAATGACACTAATAGGCAAAATCGTCAAAGATGAACCTGAATGCATCAGTGCCTTAATGAACTCATATCTATTGAAATATCAAAGGCTCAAGGACTATGACGTACTAGTACCAGATACATACAGGTACTACCATAGTAATCGAAATCGTACGATTCGCGATTCGAATCGTGCGATTCGATTCGATTCGCAAGCCAATCGATACGAACAGGTTAGGCAAATCGAAAATTGACTGAATCGAAGGTGAATCGATCAGCGAATCGCGAATCGATAGCGAATCGTGAATCGATCGATTCTGGTAATCAACGGGTCGACCCAATCTGGGTCGGATATTTAGGGACCAAACATTTTTTCTGAGCCTTTTTGCGTATTTGTTTCAAAAGTTTTCAATAAAATAGGTTTTCTCGGCATGCGAAGAGTCGTTTTGCTTAAAACCAGTCGTTTTGGACCATTGGTGAAGCGAAATAATGTTTTTCAACTCTCAATACCTTCGTCGGCGCTCCTTCAGTCGTCGTCTTCGTCGGCTCCTTCAATCGTCGTCTTTGTCAGAGGCTTCATCGACTCCTTCAGTCGTCATCTTCGTCGAAGTCGTCGTCGGCTCCTTCAGTCGTTGTCTTGGCAGTCGTCGAGGCTCTCTGCAATCGTCGTCGAGGCTCTCTGTAGTCGTCGGCTCCTTCAGTCGTCGTCTTGGCCGTTGAGAACCTTGAGGTGATTGAAATCAATTTTTTTAATATTCTTTAGGCTGGAGACTGAGTGTTGTTTTTTTAATATTTAAGATTTTAAGTGATTATGGGGAAATAAAAAATGAACAAAAAAGTGTTGATCCCACGTGGGATCATTGTACCCGGGTTCAAAAAAATAATAGAATGCATTTGAGATGCAATTATTGTGGAAAATGTTTTTGGGGTGGAGTAATTCGCATGAAAAATCACTTGGCACAAACTCGTGATAATATTGCCCTGTGCACAAACCTATTAGACCACGTGATCATGATAAGATTTCTATAAGCTTGGGTCTAAAATTATAATTTTATTACTCTCTTTTTATAATCTAATTACAAAAATATATTTTTATTGCATTTTTGCAATCATGACCGAATCATTACGATTCACGATTCAATTCAATTCGATTCACGATTCGGAACAATGTCATTTCGATTCACGATTTGACAACTATAGGTACTACTACTTTGCATGATACTTTTGCATCCACATTGGATACCCAAAACACCTCTATACTTAAGTCATACCTAGGACTTAGGATATACGTAACATATACTCAAAGTCATACTCCATCTGGAATAATGCTTACTTTAATACAAAGATGAAGTTAGCTTCTCAAGACTTGTTAATAAGAGTGATTTTAGACTTAAGTTTTGGTTTGTAGATTCTTTAATGTAACGACATCTAATCCTTGTTCATACCTCATTTTTGGCAGTAAAATATGATTTGAAAGTAAAATCCTTAATTGATTAAACATTTAAACATTAACTAACTTTTTTATTCTAGTTTTCTAATTGTTTCCACTACTCTAAATCTATAAAAACATATTCCTTACTGCCGTACCCAGCAGTGCCCGTACCTTTTTTTTTTTTTTTCGACATACTGTCCTACCCATATCCGTACATGTGCTTCAGAGCTCAAGAGAGATTTTTTAACAAGCGTTTACTATTTAATATGTTTAATATCATCCTAATCTTCACAATTCCTGGAAGAAAACCCATTTGAAAGTATGTGCATGTTGTTTTGGATCATGGAACTCGGAAAAAATGAAAAGAATGATTCAAATGAAAAGAAGGGAAACTAAAAAGCTTCACTACTTGATGCAGGAATGAAAAGATAAATAATGTGCATAACATTCTGGGTCTCAAGTTGAAGCATTCTTATATATTATTTGTGTTCTGTGCTTATTTATTTAATGTATACCCACAAATTTATATGAACTGAATAGAGAGAAGGGGAAAAAAAAGGAAAGAAAAAAGAAAAAAGGGACCCTAACCCAAATAGGTAAAAAAAGAAAGAAATAGATCAAATATGAAATTCCAATTCAGTTGTACATGTTGGAAATATTGAATTCAATTGGTAATTATTGTGATGCCCCGTCCTCCGGGAATGTCGAGACATACATAAATATAAGTAAAGGGATATTTTATCCATTCATTCATATTTACATACGTTAGTTATTACATCATAAAGAAGTTCTGAACCGTCCAAAATTACATAACTATTACAGTTTCACCAAGAAATTTCAAAAAAAATTACACTAAGCACGAGAGAACTGAATATAAGAACAAAAGCAGAGGTCTCGACTCCTCAAAACGCATTAGCAGGATTCACGTGCTCTTGGAACTCACCTTGTTCTTTCAACTCTTCTTCTCCCTCTGGGACGACTTCCTCCAAGAATTCCTCCTCACCTGTGGCACGAATGCCATAAGCCAACGCCCAGAAGCAAAATACTCTAACCTTCTAACTAATCTCACGGCACAAAATTCACCACAACACATATCATATAACACCCAATCCAGTTTATAGTCAAGGAGACAGACAAATTTATGACAGAATAGCAGACAAGTCAATAAGCATGCGTATATGAGATGTCGTGTATGAAATGCAAATGCCCATCCCAACATGCACCCAGATTATAACAGGGATTCCACACCAAGAATCACCAGAGTAGACTTGATGGAACTCTGATCACCAAACCTATTCTTGCCTCGTTGCGAATAGTAACCACTTCACCTGGCGTCATGCCACAGCTGTTTTACTCAATGGCAACGGCGTGGGGTGGCCAATAACATCCTTAATCCAAATCCTGGCCAAAATTACATGCGCACAAAACCCACCTTAAGAACAAGAATGCTCGTTTGGCATTGACCCAAAGTCTAAATCATCAAACCAGAATGCTAGCGACGAACTCATAGTGCCCAACAATATCCATAAACCATTTCAAATACCGAGAACGCACCCAGGGTGTACAAGCCACAATCATTTTAAACACCGGGGATGCACCCAGGGTCTATAAACCAAAACATTTTCGAAAATGGCAACCAGGGACGCCTTAGACTTAGAATCAAGAACGACAATCTCAACACAGCCCATCCTAACAACGGTTTGCACACATGGACTCCAACATGTCAGGATGTAAATGACAATGCTCATAATGTGTACCATTGATCTCAAGTGCAACAATAAATAACATGACATCAACTAGCATGGCAAGGTTCATGGTACAATTTGCAAAGCATAAGGTACAAGTATGTGAAGCACAAGGTACAATTCTCAAAATATGATTCAAACATTATAGCATGAGTTCTAAATCATCACACATCCACTTAGAAACATTAATCGACTAATTCAAATCAATCATCATACAAAGACGCGGATCTCATAGCAAAGGATACTCAATCCATACTTAGCGACTTTAAAGGCCAAAAATCAAGTATTAAATTAAAAGAGCCGACAAGGTTTTGGGGCATCTAGACTTGAAATCAAGTTATGATTTTTAAACACAATTTAGATAAAAATATTTTCTACAACCCTCATGTTTAACACCAAAGTCAAAACCTAAGGCAAAAAGGTGAACATAACATCCTAAGCAAAAACGGTTCAGCACTTTTCTCAAGATTTCACCAAAAATATACTTCTGTTGGTCACGATTTTCGGGTATCATATCAAGTCCAAATGAGCCCATTTTTTCGTATGTTCTAGTTTAACATGTCCCCAACAAGTTTCATATTTAGAGTTAAGGATAGTTGTTTGAAACAAATTAGACTTTATGGCTATTTTAGAAAATAGGTTCTGTCAGTCGCCAAAACTCAGCAGAGCCGGTTTTGGACAGAAGGTTTGAAACGGTTTTGGGGTATCATCCCGAGGCTTTAAGGTCTCATTTTTGGGCAACAAATACTTCAATATGTTAGCTACAATGTTCATGTAGGATACTTTTGGAATAGGTCACTAAAAACAGGGGTTTTGGACTATACAACAATATGTGACAGAAGTGTCCTTTGAGGGCTGAAACACAACAGAGGCTTTCAAAGGGATTTTGACCTATCAAAACTCAATAATTTGTGCTCATTGTTGGTGGGTCGATAGATATACATGTTATCTACAACTTTCATGTTTTGACCAAAGCTCGGATCTCACCTTAAACTAGGGTTTCCAAGTCGATAGTGTTGATTGGTCGAAAAACGACACATTTTGGTAAAATTGCAATATCTCGAGCTCTACTTATGCAAATAAGTTGAAACCAACTTTGGATGAAATATAACACAAGAAGCTAACTCTGGACATAAAGAACATGCTTAGATCAATTTTCTACATAGAGTTATAGCGTTCCAAAGTTCAGGACAAAAACATTAAAGTTCTCAAAAATCAAGTCTCTTAGGGTCAAAGTCTTCTACTTATGTTATGTCAAGTTTGTATTCCATTTCTTGGCATGCTTGTGTTTTAGACTTTAATATTAAAACTCCAGCACACTTAGAAGTCATCAAACTCAAAGATAACAACATACAACATCTCATATCACCCATAAATATAACAGCCCCAAATTTCCAACTACGACGCCTTTTTGGTTTGATTTCGGTTCTCGATTTTTAGAGTGTTTAAAGGGATATGTTGAGGGATATTTTGAGGGATCTTAGACACAAAGTTTAGAGATTTTACTTACATGTTTGAGAGATCAAAAGATGGTGGAAAAGTATTAAAACTTGGCTTTTGAAACTATAGTCTCCAAAGACCCCTTTCTTGGATCTCTTCTTCTTCTTCTTCTTCTTCTTCTTCTTCTTTCTTCTCTCAAACTTCCATGGACCCTCAAGAACACTCAAAATCTAGTCTTTCTCCCTCTCTCTCCACCGAAATATTAAGGGGGAAGAAGGTGTTTGGGCTTAGATTATATAGAAAGAGCTAGGGAACAAAATAATTAACTTTTTTGTACTTTTTATTTCCTTCACATTGGCTCATTAATTTTGTTCAAGCTTTGAGGGGACAAATTCAGATTTGGGGAAGCTAAATACAGCTAGGGGTCAGTTTGAGGGACAAAAATCTGATCCCCCATCCATCAAGGGGTTTTGCATTGGTTTGCATGCCCTTTTGTGCAAGAAAATGCATTAAAAGTTAATTTGATGTATCTTTTTGGTGTCTTTTCTTACTGAAACCTATTATGTTAGTATGTTTATGATAAATATAGTATTTCTATGTATTATCATAGTTTTCATAACAATTGATTAAATAGATGTAGTCTTTTAAGTCAAATTAAGCTATTTTGACAATATATGACTTTTTGACTTATTTTGTTATGTACAAACTTCAATAATGATTTGCTTGCTTTTGTTGACCTATAACATTATATTATATATATATTACTTGTTCATCAAGTATTGGATCATCATAATACTTAATTTAATACATTTCTCATCATTTTAAGGTAAAAAGAAAGCAAAAAATCACTTTTTGGCACACTTCCCAAGATGGTCTGCCACTAAGGGTTATTTTTGTCATTTTTGATGTTATTTTGTCCTTTACTACTTAATTGTACTTAAATCTTTGATTTAGGATTTTGAACCTCGTCCGTGTTCTATAGCCTTGTGGACTATCCGTCACTAACACTAGGGTTCGAGCTTGGTCTTTACACGGGTCATTGTCAACCAGGTTGTTACAACTAGGGTCCGTACCGAGTCGTTACAAACTACCCCCCTTAAACAAATTTCGTCCCCAAAATTTTGCCCCGTACTTCATCGTATGGAAGGTTGAGGATGATTTACTAACATTGTGTCTTCTTGTTCTCCAAAATTATGTCCTTATTTACTTGAGTTGTTCCTTATTGCAGGTGTGGATAAGGTCGAGCCCATATGTTCAGCACTTAGAGTAAAGGTTGTCGTGTCCTACTTAACACCTTAAACCAATTACTACCAAATCTTCAAGAACCATGTCACATAATCAACTAGCCCCAAAAGGTCCATATCTTTGTCACGTTAGTTAGCCTCTTCCCATTAACTGTTGCTTCTACTTCTGTTGGATCCACTTGAATTTCTTTTTCAGATATAACATAACCTAAAAACATCACCCGGTCCAACTAAAACTCACACTTACCAAATTTTGCATACAACTTGTACTCTCTCAGGATCTTCAAAGAATCTTCAAATGTTCTTTGTGTTCCTCTTTACTCCGAGAATATAACCGAATATCGTTTATCAACACAATTACGAATTGGTTTAGAAAGCTTCTGAACACCCGATTCATCAGATCCATAAACACAGCAGGTACATTCGTTAACCCGAAAGGCGTCACTACAAATTCATAATACTCGTAACGAGTTCTAAAGGCAGTCTTAGGTATATTTGACTCCTACACTTTCAATTTATGGTATCATGACTCCAGTTTATCATTGAGAAGACGTTGGCTCCAAAACACAACTTACATCGAGTACGACTTCTACAAGTGATCATATGTCTCTAACTAGTCCACCACCGAATCTGACTTCAAACATTCTCCACTTCTGTCTTGGAAAGACTGTCACTCTATTGAAAACCAGTTCATTGTCACATTCAGACGTACGTCGAAGACTACTTTCCGATCGACTAACGACTACTAACTCGAAATCACATCACCACTTTGTGTTGGACTACTCGAGCCTTACGACCATCAAGATTAATGCCGCCACTTGAACCTAGTGAGTTACTAGAGTTAAACATACCACACAGATTAAACGCTCCCCAAGTATATGCTTACCCATATGAATCCAATCACAACCTCGTTATATATTTCTTTCACGTACGTACCATTCACCTTACAATCCTTTAACTGAACAGTATTAACTCCTGAGTATAAAGTCTCTTATCATCATCACTCAATCCCTTCACATATTCTCCGCCACACAATCGAATCAAAAACCACTTCCGCACTTTAATTATTTTATCTTACCCACATTCTACCAAAACACTCGATTCACTCAAGGCTAATTACAAAAATCATATCCATGAATTCGTATAATCTTACTTATGCTTCCACTCTTCTCATTCAAACACTTATTCATCTCACGTACTCACACTAAGTTGCTACGCAATTCCACCAGAAACAACAAAATTATATCACCCTTCAACTTCTCATGCATAGAGTTCACACGTTCACATAAGAAAATTCCTTCTCTATATCAGCAGCATTTACTCACCAATCTAAACAAACTTGCTCTAACGGGTCACACTACAAAAGGTTTTTGAAAGCAACTACCTTGCAACTCACACTGATACCACCACGAAAACCGAATGCCATTCCATAAAAGTTACACAGTTTAGACACCAAATGAATACAAACCGATACTTTAAGAACCTACCATGTGAATAACTGAGTCGGTCAAAAATGCGTACTCCACCCTTCAAATAATCTTCAGCGTCAATAGGACTCACTATTTCCACAAACTCCTTGGCACCCAATTCCTTGAATTGTTTAACTAAAGAGTTACCGGTCTTTGAGGTGATCTTGATAATCCTGATGACGAAATCTGTAGTTATATGCTTTCATTTTCTCTCTAGTCTTTCCAAAGGTTGCTCCGTTCCTCTTGGCTTCTATCGTTTGTTCTTGACATGCTAGTACGTTGGTTTTGAATGTCTCTTCCAATAACTGAATCATTTTCTCAGGCGATTGGTCATTCTAGGATAAAACGAACATGATAAAAGGTGTGGTTGTGGTAATTACCTAGTCATGTGATCCATTGTGACTTAGTAGTTAATTTTTCATCAGACTTCAAACGTTCATTGTTGTGACCAAGATTCTTCGTCCTTTGATAGTGATGGCAAAAATCTGGATTTTAACATTTTGGTGGAAAGGCCGGCGTGATTATCGACGTATATAGACGTACCTTCTTTGCTAGCGTACTAAGGTTATCATGAGTTCGAGGTTATTTCTCGTTTTTCACTTCCTTACTATCGGTACGAATCTTGTGCTTCCTGATTTATCGAAATAGGTGGTGGGTCAACTATGAACTAGTCCTAAGGAAGTGTGAATTTGCCATATGGCGGTGTCGCGAATCCTTTGCTGTGAAGTTGTCATTTCTAACTTTAGATTGCTGATGGCATAGTTCTATTTGTTGGGACCTTTGAAAAGATAAAGTTAGTTGAATAAGCCCTTACTTAACCATTCTTGCAAACGGGGGTCTTGATCTTCAAAACTTTGCTAAACACAGACATTGATAGGTATTCTAAGCCGTGACACCAAGAAGAAATATGCTTCATGCTTGAAGAGGTGTTAGGAGGTTTTCGTGCATCATCTCTGTTTCTCGTGAAAGCGCTAAGATCTAATGACGTAATATCCTAACGATCGTTGTTACTCATAGATCTAAGGGCAAGGTTTTGAAGGTCGACAATCAAAAGTATGCGCGGGGTTAGAACATCTTAGGATGGAACCCAGGTGGTTAAAGGATAGGTTGGATGAGGTTAAATGGTTACGGTTAAGGAAATTACCGTTGACACGAATTGAGTGGTCATTTGGGGTTCAAATGTAGGAGAAACAAGAGAATGATAGTGAACAATACCTTAAACAACTGTCCCCATAACTAATCTAGTACAATTAGATTATGATAAAAGAGATGTTTAAGCAAAAGGGGCAGCCAAACTAGATATTTGTCCTGAAGTTAAGTTGGCCTAAAATACTTCAATTCAAGCATCCAAGTCTACTTCCCTGGTAAAGATTTCAAGAGTGTACGAAGAATTCACAAAATCACTG
>JAULJZ010001385.1:0-17199 GCA_032270985.1 Heliamphora pulchella
ATCGAGGTGGACTGCCATTTTATTCGGCATGGGTATCAGAATGGTGTGATCGTGTTCGGTGCGGTTCGTACTGGAGAGCAGTTGGCATATATCTTTACTAAGTCTGTTCCAGGTCCTCGGGTTCGATACATATGTAACAAGCTGGGCATGTTAGATATATATGCACTAGCTTGAGGGGGAGTGTTAGCTTTATTATAATAATTATTATTATTATCTGGTGTGGTTAGGCACACCATATCTTATTATGTGGCTTCGTTGTTCTATAAATAAACAGTTGCGTACTCTAATAGGGTTAACGCAAATTAAGCTTAATACTATGTAATTAACAACATCAGCGCTAATAAAATATCGTCATGATTCGGGATAAAAACAACTATATCCCTTATGAGTATGGGAGTACCAAAGAAAAACACACTTTCAACCCTGAGGAGAGAGCTTATCATGGTCTGAATCAAGAACATGGACAAATGCAATGTGACCAAAAACTTAAGGAGCAAGAGAAAAAATGGTAAGGAATTCACATATGGCAAAGAGAATAGGGACTGGCGATTGAGAACAATAGAAGTCGTAAGGTTAATAAGATAACACGCTATAAGAACATCATCACTTCAAAAATGTTTTTGCATAAGGTGTGAACAATAAGGTAAGAGCAGCATTTAATAAGTGACAATGCTTACGTTCAGTAACACCAATTTGCTGTGACGTGTGAGCATAGCTAGTTTGATGAACCATATCCCGATCAACATAAAAGGAATTAATTACAAATTGCAGATATTCAAGAGGATTATTAGATCGAAGTTCCTTAATTCGTTTTCCAAATTGGGTAAACACTTCATTATAGAATTGAGAGAGAATAAAAGGTAATTGAGATCGATGGTTCAATAAAGACAACCAAGTCATGTGAGAGTTGCCATGAGCAAAAATAACAAAATAAGAGATGTGTATTAATACTTGGAGTTCGAGAAGGGCCTAAAAAGTTTGTATGGACTAAACCAAAGGACTCTGATTGATCACTACGACTACTACTACTAGGAAATGAACTACGATAATCATTTCCTAACTGACAAGTTTTGAAATCAAAACTAGACACCTGACCCAAACTAGAATAGCTAACTTGAGCTTAGTCATAGATAGACGACCCGACCGAAAATGCCACCGAAAAGGGGAAATAATAGCACTCAAGGCAAATGAAGTGGTGGACTAAGAAATATCAACATCTAGATAATAAAGACTATTCTTCTCATGCCCCGAACCAATCATCTTGGTCGTGAGGTCCTAAAAAACACAATAAGTAGGAGAAAAGAATGTAGACCATTGTTAAAGTTGTATTTAATTGACTAGTAGAGAATAAGTTTAAAAGGAATATTAGGGACATCAAGACTAGAAGGTAAGGCGAAAGATGAAGAGGGATGAAAAATGCCCTTCTCCTGTACAGGCTATACGAACCATAAGCTAAGACAATATGATGCTTAATAGAAGTCAAATTAGAGAAAAGACACATGAGAACTAAAAGCAGAATTAAGGACCCAAAATGGGCATGCAAGAGCTACATATACACTGTTATTCGAATTAACTAAAGTAGTAGTGGAAGGTGGGGTAAGGCATCGCAATATCTGAACAATCTCGCTAAGCTGAGCAGTGAGAGCATCATGAGAATTAGAGGAATGTGGCACCAGACTGGAAGATGCAAATGTCTAAAATGGGAGTTGTGAGGTGCAGTGTTATTAGAATCGTACGATTCAGTGTTATTAGAATCGTACGATTCACGATACATATCATATGATTCACGATACGTATCGAACAATTCGGTTTGATACATCTAGCAATCGATTCGTATCGGTGGGGTGAATCAGCGACGGTAAAAATAGTACGATTCACGATACGTATAACACGATTCGGTTCGATAAACTAAGGAATCGATTTGACACCAAACAAGTCTCGATTCTTGTTTCTTCTAACTCATAATTTTACATTCTAGAGACTTGTCCTACATCACTTTTCTAACCTACCATCCTTATTTATATGTTTTAGATGCCTCTCTACCAATTAGTAATTGGTTTTGGATTGCATGGCTATAAACTCCAACATTGTATGATTAGTATCAAAGTTACGTTGGGTGGTTTCGCAAGTTAAGTTCTTACTTAGGGTTTACTTCATTCATTTCGTTCATTTTTATATCATCTTCACTTGCAACTAAGCGGCGCGTGCGAGGGAGGATTAGAGACATCTCACATCACTTTTTTAAGCCATTCAAGTTTGATTCATATAATTTAGAAATCTCTCCACCTGTTACCAATTACTTTGGGTTGAATGTCCCAAAATCTAAAATGTGTCAATGAATTGTTATCAATCATAACATAATTAATAATGCAATATAGGATCATTGATCACGATAAAGCTTGAACTCACGTCTCTTGCTTTTGATGCAAGTGTCTTATCTATTACATTATTTGCTCATCATTCAAAACAAGTTTTTTATTGATTTATGACTAAACTTTTTATATTTATAATGCATATTTTATATTTAACTATTTTAGATATATTTTTTGATATATTTTAGAAATTATATCCGAATCTTTATGATTCACGATTCGATACAATTCACGATTCGAGAAAAGGTAATTTTGTTTCACAATTCGATTCTCGATTTAACTAAGGCTATCACTGGCTTGATGAACATAATTTGGGTTAATCATATTTAGTCTAACAATAAAGTTCAGTGTGAATAGTACCATCACAATAATCACACTTCTGATCACCACGTCCACTGGTACGACCACCGCTTCCATGGCCACCATATTGATCATGGCTGCCATGATTACCACGTCAATTACCACGAAAAGGACCACGATCGTTGGTGTTGAAAACCAAAGCAGAATACTCTAAAGTAGAAGGATTAAGTATACTAGAAGACTAGCCCAAAGTTGAATGTAATAAGAAAGGATATGGATTAGTAGCAATAGGTAAGGTCTTACTAGCAAAAACTTGATCTTTGAATTCCCAATGATCAAGATCTAAACGAGAGAATAAGGATGTAATCATGAAATCCTTCCATTGACACTTCTGTTGTTGTACATTGGTGGTGAACAAGTGATGCTATAGCAATTGATCCCGCAAACTCTTACGCATACTATAATAATTAGATAAAGACTTCTCAGCTTGTTTAGTCGGAAAAAAATGGTCATATAGCTCATAAACACGTGATACATTGTTCTCACTTGATAAAGAGTTTGTAAGAGTACCAAATCTACTATGTAAGTATCACAGAACTCTACAGTAGTTGCAACATGAGCCTCAAACTGTGCCATAACAAGCCTATAACAATGGAATCTATGTTTCCGAACTAGAGAGTAAAATCCCTTTTAAGTGGAGGGGGATCAGTTGTATAATCCAATTTCTGTTTCTCTATCAGAAAATTTTAAAAGCATGTGTCCTCGCTAAATGGTTGACACCGTTCAATCACTTATAAGTGACATATCTTGGCAAATCATGATCTTTAAGATCAACGAGTTTTGGATTAGCCATATCAACTCAAACCAACAAGAAGTAGACCAAAACCAAATCAATATCAAACTAAAAATGAGAACAAACTCTTGACGGACCAAATCAGATCCAAGATACCCATAACAAGAACGTGTTTGATTTATCCAAAAAAGGAAGCACTAAAGCATAGAAGGGCAAAAAACTAAATTGCTGTAGGCCTAAAAGTGATTGTTGTGGTGTTAATTGGGCCTGAAGCCCATAGGTTGCCCAGGGCCGGCCTGAGCCCAACGCTGTAGCATCTTAATCCAAGCCGAGCTAGGGCCCAAACCCGTATACCTTTGGGCTGGGCTTGGGACAGGGTTTTGGAGCCCGTAGCTTGGTTTAAGCGCGTCCCGTTGGATCGAGCCCAGTGAAAAGGAGAAAATGTAAAAACTCCCAACGTTTGGCCCGGCCCACCACATAACGGCCATAAACAACTATTTTTCTAAAATCTGACGGGCTAAATCGATTTGCCGATCCAACGACTAAAAAATCAAATAAAAGAACAACATAGTATATATTATTTTTTGTTATATATAGACATGATAAAAAATATAACAAATATAAGAAAAAAAATTATTTTAAAAAATAGAATAAAATTGTTTCTTGTAGCATAGTTTTTGTGAAGAAGAAACCCAAAAAGCTCGAGCCTGTAGCTCAAGCCCAAGCTTTGGCGGGAATCCTTCCAAAAAAGCATTGACTGGGTCGGTCCAAACTTTGGCTGGAAGCCGGTGAGCTTGGGTCGGGCTGAAGGCATGGCTGGCTAAGCCGAAATTACAACCCTAACTGCTGACTAGATTTTTGTACAAATGACTAGAGTGGGTACCAACCATCAAAACTGTTGATAATGCTGCGATTGGCAAATCGCGAACGAGGGTTACACAAACTTGAAGCTAAAACTGCAATATGCACCAAATCAATCTCAAATCGGACCCAAACAAGGAGTTTTGGCACCTATAGAATGGGTATCAACTATGGGAAAATACATAACAAAACTGCAATTTGCAGATTGCAAACTAGGGTTTCGAAATCGAAATAGTTTTAAAAATTCAGAAGGAACATCAAGATCTTCCAAAAAAATACAAAAATCACCAATAATTATCAAAACACCACGACAAATCGATTCATGTCGTCATTGCCTAATGTGTGTACAGCTTGATGACGTCACACTAATATCATTGTACGAAAGATGATGTCACCATGATTTGGTTACCTTGCGTCAAAGCCCATATTCTTATGGCTCTTTATATGGTTGGATTGGATCGCTTTGATACCATATTCTTATGGCTCTTTATATGGTTGGATTGGATCGCTTTGATACCAAATTGAATCGCAAAATATGAACTTAAGGTTTGAAAAAAGAAGAAGAAAAAGACATGATAGAGATGAGATAAAGAAGAAAAAAGAAGTGTCAAAGGAGTTAACTAGTCTCCACTCATATGCATTTATAAAATTATTGTACCAAATCCATTTACAATAATACCCTTGTAGAAGAAGATAAATGAACGATAAGAAGAAATAAATAAAAACACTTACAAACAAAAAGAATTAGGATGAAAAATAACATGGATTCTTGTTTGCCCTTTTCCTTATAGACCTTAAGATTTTCAATTAATGAAGTTGTTTACAACTTTGATTAACTGAGCTTACTGGCCAAAACATTCCATAATGCTCGACACTCACAAAATACATGCCAAACCATCGAATAGTAAGTTTGGATTTGTGTGCTTGAGTGTAATCTTTTATGTAGTCCATTATATTTTGGTTTCTACAAAAATAAAAAGGTGTACTGCTTGTTATTTGGTACAAAAAAAATTGTCAAGTTAATAACGTTGGTGTGTCTTTTGAATATTTGTGGCCATTTTACTTATCAGAAATAATTCATTTCACTTTGATCTTTGCATCGTGTTTAATGATTTCTGGTGCCTGGATTTCCACTTCATCTATTCATTGTATAACCCTTAAAATAGCAAGTTGCATCAATGACTTTGAAAATTGTTTGGGTAGATTAATGTTAGAATAAACTTAAATAGAGAGGTAAAGAGAGAATATAGAAGAATAGTATTCTATTCCAGAGTATATCAGTACATGTAAACTCTATGAATACATGAGTGGAGTAGTGACTAAGAAACCAACTATAGAAAACAGAGAAAGGAAACAAGGCAACTACAATTTTAAATTTGTATTTTCTTGACCCATTTCTTAATATCTTAAGGGGATAAATGGTGGTCTTACCTGATATCAAAGATCAAGTTAGGGGGGCATCTTGGGTTCACAATTCTTCCTTTGTATTTTCGCTTCCTGTTGGGTTTCCTCATATACACAAAACTTGGGTAAGACTATGGGCTATGGGATGTGTTGGACATTCACTCAGCAAGCATATTTATATCTTGTTTTGTTCCCTGCTTGGTTTCCTTAGGTACTCAAAAATTAGATCGTTTGGCAACTGAGTTTTTTTTTAGTGGCTCATACAAGATATTCATTTGGAAAGGCCTTTTTTTTTTTTTGGATTTTTAGTTATTTGTTTCAAAATAACAATATTACCTTTTATTTATGGGTGTTGGAATTTACTTGTAATATGTAAGAAGAGTTGTTTTACCTTTTGATACTGGTATTGGAATTTGTAGAGAATAGAAGTTTAGAAGTAGGCTTTTTGACTTTTTTGGTCAAGGCAAGCGGGTTTTTTTTTTTTGGCTTTTTAGCCAATAAGCTTAAGTTACCAAACCCCCATATTTGTGCATGAAATGCTTTATTTTTATCTTATGAACACCATTTTATCCATGATAATTAAATAAGTATGTAAAGAAATAAGAATATTTGCCTTGTCCATGAGATTGAATAAATCCCACACATATATGCATAGCTGCACCTAATACCTGTACTCTAAGTTCATGTAACTTGCATGTCACCTTATAATGGTAACATTGCATTTTGTTTTATATTTTCTGCAAAGTGCTCAACTAAGTTCTGATTTGCTAGATGCATATAGTTTTTAATTTATGAGAAAATTACCTGAAGGTTTGGCAATTAAGATCGGCCATTAATATCAATTGCAAAGTGAGGGAATATTTCCATAGCCAAAAAGGGCTGTCCATGGTCTCTTTACCCACCGCGACATTTGGTAGACTGATGTATTTGGGAGCGTGGGCTTTTGGTGCTGGTTTTGTGGTTGTGGAAACTGGAAATATTAGCCGCAGTGTGAATAAAGAAAAGGAAAAAAAAAAAAAAAACATAGGTTACAGTAACTAGGATGACCATGGTTGAACCACACTTTTTAGTACAATTTAGTGGCTTCTCCTCATGGATGGATTTATGAGCTTTTTTAAAATTGTTTTTTTAGTATTTTTTAAAATTTTATGAGAAGTTATTGTACGGGGTTCTTTTTATTAATATATTGACCATACAAGTCCCTTTTTCTCAGTTTTTTAAATCAATAGAATTTGTTACAAGCTTATGGGCATTGTATGTTTTGTTGCAACTATAACATGCTATCACAACCCCTGTGGAAATCATCTTAGCCACGGGCTTAGTGTGGTTAGTTGGTACCCGGTGAATAAATGCTCCATCTGATCACTATGAAACAAAATCCACCTTTCTAGTGCGTTTTTATTTGATTGAACTCACATGGTGCTTTCCTTCTCTGCTTCCATTCATTCTGTGCTCCTTTGATTGAATGAGCAGCTTTCCAATCATTTTTTCTGCTTTGTTTCCGACTTCGGGCGCATTTGAACTTTTGAAGTGTCCCAGGGAATTGTATAATTCCATTATAGTATTTGAAGTGCATTTCATGTTATGCGTGAATTTGAAATTGAGTCTATTTGGTTCCATGTTTAGGATTATAATATTGGAGGGAAGATCTCGTGTTGCACTCTTTTTGCTTAGTGGAAAAAAAAGGCTGTAATATGGAACAATTATTCAATGCTCTTAGAGCAATGTTTCATTCAAATCATTAGATGACACATCTTTACATGTTGAATAAAACAATAATAAAAAAGTGATAGGTCCCACTAAATACACCAATGATTGTTAAATTAGAGCACCACCTAGACTTACTGTAAGAGTATTGAATATTTACTTTTGTAATATGGGGGGCCGGGGGGCTATTTAAGGCATCATTCCAATTTAATCATTCTTCATCATGATGGCTCCATTTTTCTGATTATTACGGGAAATGATGTTTGAAGGCTATGGATAAAACAAGAAAATGAAAGAATTCGTTCATCTAACGTACGAACAGACTATATATATAGCAAATGAACTAATATGATTGTGCTCTTTTACAACATAATGCACAGAGTAGATGTTTTATATTATAACCCACTATGCATTGATTGGTGTTTGTTGACTCAGCTGAGTTAGTGAGGAGTTTATTATCTTTTCTGAGGCCTCGTTATGAAAACCAGCCGTTTTGTTTAAATTTTTGTACAGTTTGGTTTTTCAATATTTCTTTCCATTATTATACAATTAATTGTAGACTACTGGTTGAGCTCTTCTTTTTTGTATTATTTATCAGTTTTGCTTGATTCTCCGAATGCACTATAACCTCATGGAAAGGAGAGACAAGGAAAAGAAATAGGAAATAATGCAAGCCATGTCTGAAAGGTATGTACAATTATACAATTCCAGTACTACATTTCTCCTGGGAGCTAAACCGGGTTATGATCTGTTTTTTTTTTTTTATTACAACCCAGGTGTCTCCTGCTCTGCCCAGCCCAATTGGGCCCAAATTAGCTCGCATCGGCTGTATCGAGACAGCCTAGAACTAATCCTGGGGGCCCTTAAGTTAAGGGCCGGGCAAACCTTTAATGGCCCCAAAAAGATTTGAACTAGCGACCTCTTGATCACAGGGTTTTTACTAGTCGAGCTACCATTTAGAATTTTGTGATTTGTTAACCCCGGAAATCATGAATCAAACCCTCGGGTTCAAGTGGTGGAATGCTCACAATTGTAACATGTGCCGCAGAGGGTGGTGGAGCAGATGCGCTAGCCCTGCTGCAGCCGACGATCTTTTGGCAGGCCTCGATCAGGCAGTGCCTGCAGGTAGGGCAGGAGGAGTGCGAGTTGAGCCACTTATCGATGCACCAGACATGGAACCCGTGGTTGCACTTAGGCAGCACCCTTACTTGCTCCCCGGGCATGAAATCCGACAGGCATATCGCGCACTCAGTGCCCGACCCCGGTAGCTTCAGTCCCACCGAGTAGTTCACTGTTTTGAATGTCTTCAGGGCCTTCTTCTTGATCCCGGTGTTAGCTAGCCGGGCCGAGGGGTTGTCCACAGACTCAGATGCTACCATCCTCGAGCACCTCAGTGCACACCTAATGACAAAATTCAACCCCAGTGAGCATATTAAGGCGCACAAGAGGACTGATAGGACCATGACGACATTTGCATCGAAAATGTTGTTCCCGACATAGGGATCAGACGGGCCATGGTTGTTTCTGGTGGCCGGAGGAGTTGCTTTGGGCGGGGATTGGTAAAGAGGGGTGTGAAGAAGCAATCTTCTTGAATAGACTTGTTCAAGAAATTCTTGAAAGAGCAGAGTAGTTGAGGAAGAAGTAGTAGCAGCAGACATGTTTGGTGATTATTTTTAGAGTATGATTGATAATAGTGCTCCCAGAAGGTGGTTTGTATGAGGGTGGTGGGATATATAGAGGGGAAAGTAAAATTGGTTTTTATTATTTTTTATATTCGGAGTTTAAAATACTTTTAAAATTGATCATTTTAAGAATATTCTGATGGGTTTAAGCAAACTATGGGTTCTAAACTTTTATTTATCACTTTTCCCACCAATCGGATCCTCCACTAGAATCCTTCCCTTTTTTTAATGGGCTTTCCAATCCCGTCTACTTTCTAGCCAGCAGCCAGTGAAATGTGTCACTTTCCTTTGGTGAATCTTATCTCCAAAATGCCACATGGGATCCCACTTGGCCAGGAGGGGTTCATGTAACTTGGTAAGAAATTACCTATTTCGAAAATTTTGTCTTTCTAGCTCAATGTATTAAAAATCGTTAAATATGCATTGATATTTTTGCACTCTGAGATTTTTATATGATTCAACAGTCTTCAATTTATTGGAAATTGTCTTTGTCTCTCAATGCTTTAAAAACCGTTAAAACATGTTTCGATATTCTTATACATCGAGATTTTTGGGTCAATGGTACGTATTATGCCTCAAAAGCACAGCATGTTACTGTGCCCTCAATGGGAATGTCTCTCGGATATATTTTTTTGATTGAATTTGTTTACCATGTAGAGCTTGTCGAATTTGTTATTTATGTAAAAAATAAAAATGATCCAATATTTGTAGCTTTATACATGATTTACATTTACATGGTAAATATTTTTTTTAAAAAAATAATTAAACAAATATTTTTCGATTACATAGGTAAAGATATCGGATAAATTTTATTTTTGTATAAATTATAAACTTGACGAAATTTACATAATAAGCAAATTTGATTAAAATAATATACTCTGAGAATCAAACCCATTGAAAGGCACATCAACTTGCTATGCCTAAAAAGCACGGCACGCACTCTGTATTCGTAATTTTTACATGATAATATAGTGATGTAGATATATAAATTATACAATATATTGTTTGAAATATCCAATTGGACTATGGAATAAAGGGAGTCCTCTCAAAAGTTTCCCTCTTGAAATGGTTGGGCTTAGCCACAATACAACTACTTATTTTGTTGTTGTCCCTTGATGTTTAAAGTGAGAGACAAGTCATTGAGTCAGAATCGAGTCGACTCAACTCAACTTGAGAATCATTTGGAGTAGATTTCAACTCAACTCGGACGAACAAGGTTGAGAAATCAGAAATTAAAACAGACATAACAACTGAACGTATGGACAAAAAACAATCTAAAAAACCTAAAAAAGTTAGTCTTAGCCCTATTTTGTTGCTTGTTTTTCAGATTTTTGTTGCTTTTAAATTTTTCAATAAAAACATAAATATTTTTCAAGTTAATAAAAAATAAATTAAATTTAATGAAAAATATTTTTCATTTTTTGTGGAGGAAACTTCTATCATCTTTACTAGATGCGCTATTGCATCCAAATACATATATATTAGAGCCAAAATTGCTAAGGGCATTTTATTTCGTGTAAGAATCTAAATAATTTAAAATGCGACGTGGTATTCCCGAAAGTACTCACCACTACTTATTAGACCACCATCGTTATCGCTACAGTCATCATCATTATTGTTATCACTATTCCTGCCATTACCATCACCTTCCACCGTCATCACCTTCCACCACCACCTACCCCGCCACTGTTGTTGCCACTTTCACCAATGCTGCCACTTTCACCCATGCTACCACTTCCACTTCCACCGCCAATCACTACCATTGCCACCTACATGCCACCACCATGATCTTACCATTAGTACTATCACTATTGCCATCACATATACTATTGTCATCAATATTAATATTATTACAACTATTAACACCATTTACTTTAAAATGCAACCAAGTAATGAAAAATATTTCACATTGTAAAAAATAATTTTATAAGGAAAATATTTTTCGTCAAAACAAATCGAGCGGTAATAATTAATTTTTGTCAAGTCCTGTAGAAACAAACAAAAATATGTTTGGATTGACAAAAAATTGATAAGAATGTTAAACCTGAACTCATGTTAAACAGTAATTATAAAAGAAAAAATAAAGTGACAAACAAAATCATTAAAAAATGGATAAGATTGTCAACTTGGTGTACTCTATTTTTGGTCCATATGTATATATATATATAGAGAGAGAGAGAGAGAGAGAGAGAGAGAGAGATTTACAGATATATATGAACGTATACAACCCCCGTTGTAAAGGAACCCAACAAACAAACTGAACACCTTGCATATAACTAAAACATGCAAATTAATCTCAAACCTGCAAATTAAACGGCTGAACATTATGCAAAAAGTTAGAATAGTAACTGATTGCGGTTAAATTAATATACCCAGACTTTTGAATTGCGAAAATTGGATTAATTATGCGGAATTTCCATCTATATTCGAAGCGTTTGATAATCGAACATGATATCACAGACATTTGAATTGCAAAAATTAGATTACGCGGAAATCATGGAATTTCCGTCTATATTTATATTTGTATCTCTATTCTATGTACAGACAAAGGAAATACAAATAGGAGTCAAAAGAGCAAAATTGAAATAGCAAAATCTGTAGTTTGAAAAATAGGACTTGTTATTAAAAAAACTTAGAGAAAGGATCGTTAGGATTTGAACACCAATTCTCGAACGCGAATGGAAGCAAAATTACACACAAAAAAAAGTAAAAAATAATAAACATTGAGGATTTACGTGGTTCGGCCCACACCAGTCTACGTCCACAAGCGAGAGAAAAAATATTTCACTAATGTCGAAAGTGAAAGAGTACAACACCGTCTCCCTTCTCTCTACCAGCTAGGCTCACAATTTTCTGTCAACTCACGACCGTATTATCTAAAACTCCACTAGTGTCCTATTTATAAGCACACACACGTAGAAATCTTAAAAAATTCTAGTCAGCTTATATTACTATAAACTCTATACATAAAAAATTTTAATGGATTTATAATTCCACCCCAACTCAAATACATATAGACCAAAAATAATATAATAAAATATAGATCCGATAGAATATAAGACATAGCCCAACAAGAATTAATCCTTCTACTTGTATTAATTCTATTTTTAATCCATAAGCAAAAAACTGGAACTATGACAAATAAATTAACAAAAATTTAAACAAGAAAAAACGATAAAATCTGTGCTCAAAGGCTTTCACAATTCTAAACTTTACCATAAGAAAAAAAAATTACGCTCTCAGAAATTTAAGCCCCATACAAGCAAATAACTAGAAATAGGTTGGGAATCACGTCTTCTTTTATTTATTTTAAGAGTGATGCTAGAGACACAACTAAAGTACACAACTCCAGTTACAATTGCTAAGTTGTGCATTATTTTTGTGCTGTTTTTTTTTTTAAATAAAAAATAGTGTACAATTCAACAGTTATGGCTAGAGTTGTGCACTTCGATTGTACCTTTAGCATTATTCATATTTTAATGCGTCTCAATCGAATTAAAGTCAAAAAAATCCAATAATCTATCATTGCCCAAGTGGGTCCTATAAATTACCCATTTTGCTTTTCAGGTCCTATAATTTAGTGGAGATAAAGAAATATGTCTCAAGGCAATACTTTCCACACTATGAAAAAGACAAACCATACTTAGCTTTAAAAAAAAAAATTTCTCACAATCCAAGATATTAAAAAACATACAAATACAAAAAATGTGTTATAAAAATATAATGCTAAGACATCGCACACCAAACACACCATAAAAAAGATTGCCTTTAACATGGCAGTATTCTAATGAATATACCATCGTTACGACTTTCATACCGTACAAGAACAAAAACATTCCAAAAAAAATCTCAATCTAAATTTTACTTTGAAACTAAATACATATTGAACTACAAAGATTACAAAACAAGCACATCACACCTCTTGCCTTTTTGGCAACTCGTAAACACGAATGAGAAAATGAAAAAAAAAATAAAGAAAGAGATTCCAAAACTCGAAAGTTAAGTCAAGTTAAGATTCTCAAGATATGACCTATAATTTCACACTTATTCCTCATAAAAATATAAAAAGCATTTGCACCACTCATTTACAAAAAATTCTTTGATCAATACATTTTTAGAGATAAAAATTATTACTTTTATAAATATTAATATACTTTGCACAAAATATTCATACATTATTAATTATTACTCACGCCCCAATGAAAAATGATTAACATTTTCCTTTATTTCACAATGAAATGGAATGCAGGCTCGATGCCTTCTCCATTGGGAAAACTTGTCCCAATTTGATTTTTGTTGTTTTTGTTATTTTTGAAATTTTATTTTTATGTTAGATTTTTCAATTTTTTTTCAAATTTTCTTGATGAAAGGAATGAAAAAGTGAAAAAAATAATATTTTAATTTTTTTACTAAAACTAAAAATAATCAAAATAAATATTGTTTATTTGACTTAAGTTTATCTTTTTCAGACTTTTTATTTTTGGCCAGTATTTTATTTTTTGATTTTGTCTAGATAAAAAAAAAACAAAAGGATAATTATTTTGACTAAACTAAATTAAAGCTCCATTTGTTTCAACGTAGAATATTTTACTATGAAAAATATTTTATATGTAAAATTATTTTGTAAAAATTATTTTTTTATTTGTATTTTATGGTATTTGGTTAAAATTTAAAAAATGAAAATGAGATATGAGAGTGACTAAAATGGGGAAGAATTCGAATGAAGGATTTGGTAAGGAATCATGTGGGAAGGATTTGCCTCTCATTCCTTTATTCTTATTTGCTATGGGAATGACCAAATACGACAAGAATTTGATAAAGATTCCGAAAGCGCATTCTAAAATTAACTTACGAGTTAATTTTCTGTAAGTCAAATTTGATTTAATGAGTTAATATATTTTACTAAAAAAATATATTTAACATATGTATTATCAACCAAACAGTAAAAATTAAATAAAATATTTTACCTAAAAATATTTTACATCGAAATAAATAAAACCTAAATAAATAAAAATAGTTCGGCTTGAAGCCTATGTTCATGGGCACTGAAAAATCAGCAAGGGTTGCATTATCAAATAGGAGATGGGCACTGAAAAATCAGCAAGGGTTGCATTATCAAATAGGAGACTACAAAATGAGTCAGCAATATCCATAACTCTCATATGAAATCCCAAATTCTAAACTATCTAATATATAAAAAAATCTTAGGCCTCGTTTGGTAGCCGGCTTAAAGTCATGTTTTTTACCTTTTTGCTTAAAACTCCAAAAGCAAAAAAATCTCGTTTTTTAATTTAAAGGTTTTTAGCTTTTTTTGTTTTTTACATGATTTTTTATATTTTTAAAAAATATCATAATTTTTATTATACACATCTATTTTTTTAAAAAAATTATATTTTTAAAATTTACTTGTCAAAATCTATCAAATAAGATCCATATTGAATATAAAACTATCTAAAAATAAATTTTAAAAAATGATAATAATTTTAAGAAAAGTTTTTTTATTTTTTAGCTTAAAATCATCTTATTCCTCTCCCAAACAAACTTTTAGTTTTTTGGGCTTAAAGTAACTTTAAACAAAAAAAACTAATTTAAAGCCAAATTTCCAAACAAGACCTTAATATGACAAATCGCTATTTGCCCATCAAATAAGTCGCACGGGTCGCGAACACATTACCCGAGAAACCAACTCAAATACAAGACATTAATCCATAATATTAATAATATTTGAAATACAATCTACTAATAATAAAAATATACAAGTTAAAATAAATCAGTAAATCATTATTATATGTGGGAATGAATCAGATTTGTTGTGTTGTCCTCAATTAAAGAAGCATTATCCATAAGATTTGCAATGGATTCTCTGATAATTAAAAGAAAACTAATGCTGGTTAATGGAAGCATTGAAAGGTCAATTTAAAGAATTTTTAAATGTATGAATATCCATTGTGCAAGTGATTATGCTAAAAAAACATGTACAACTTGTAAAGCACTTTCCTACCAAGATAGATATTACAGATCTAATTTGGGGGTTACTTTTCTTCTTTTTGTTTCATATACTTTTCGTGTTTGTTAGACAATTTGATTTTAAGTTAAATTTTTTTATTTTAAGCTATTTTAAGTTAAAAAATTAAAAAATTTATTTACTTAAAAAATTAATAATTTTTAAGCCACAAAAAAAGCTAAATAAACTGGATGTGAAATTCCAAATCTATTTTTATATGTAAAAAAGAAAAACAAAAGCTAAAAGCCAAAAAAAACCAAAAAAAAAGCAAAAAAAAAAGCCTAAAGAGTAAAATTATGAAAAAAGTCAAAAAAAACTTAAAAACAAATAAACTAAAAATTGGAGATAAAAAACGAGACTTTTTAACTTTTTAAACTTTAAGCTAAAAGTTAAAAAATTAACTTTAAACCTAAGGATGGCTTCATATACTTTGAACTTCATACATACGCGTGTGTGTGTATATATATTATATGTATTATGTATGTATATATATTATATGTAGGAATTAGAGATATGCTGAGGTTAAGGAAGATTTGATCTTGTTTTCGGCTTGTGATGTACAAGTAGCAACTTGCACTTGGCGCCCTATCTTCTTTTGGGCTGGACAACACTAGGGGGATCATGTTGCTTTTTGGGGGCCACGTTTTGGATGTATCTGGATAATTATTGAGTAGCGTCGGACACTGTAGCATTGTTTATATGGTACTTTTATTTAATAATATAATAAAAAATATTATATATGGTACAATGTTAATTTACCTTTGTTGGTTAAGTGAGAGACTACATTGTGCTCTTATTTAATAAAAATATAACAAAAAATAGTATGTAAGTAACAATTTTAGTCTATCTTTGTTAGTTACGTGAGAGACAAAGAAACATACACTTAATATGAATCGAACATTTTTATTTGTCGAAAATATTCCTTATGGGTCTTTTACTTTTTGAAAGATTATAATTTTAACAAATGTAACGCACGTATTTATTATCTCTGTGGGGTAAAATTAGTAATCCAATCTACTTTTATACTTTATCAATTAAATAGTAGTTTTCAAACTTCATCTCCAATTTATGTTAAAGTGTATTTACTAAATACGTTTTTACTGAAAACGTGTTTAATAAGTCCACTTTTTAATATTAAATTAAATAAAACAATATTAAATAAGCAATAAAAATAAATTTTAATATTCTATAAAAATGTAGATCATATTTGGAAGAAATTAAGTTGATTTAATATTATTAAATACTTGAACAAAATATATATATATCTTTATAAAATAAACAGTAGGTAAACTACACCGGTCATTATTTTAAGATAAATATAATTTATTCAGGAGCTTACCAGTATCTTATCAACTTGAGCCTTTGCATAAATAATCCATACACTAATATCTACAAAATACGCGATTTAAATTATCAAAAATAAAATATGACGTGAACTTATTATAATCCAATAGAGCGGTGCTAATGGATGTTGATTTTCGGGTTATATTTTGTTTATTCGAAATTAATCAAGCATGGTAGAAATATTTTTCATTTAAGCATATCATGGTAAAAATCTGTAGCCCTTCTCTTTATTCCATTATATAACTTATTGGCCAAAATTTTATTTATAAACTCAACGCGTTTAATCTTTTATCCCCGTTATTCTCTTAATAATTCAATCGCCAATAATATAATCATGAAATTAAACATGTCCTCAAATTTCATCCCGAGTTTTTACTATTGCACAAACAATGCTCCTCCTTAAACCAAATCAATCAAACTAAATTAAGCCTAGTGTACTCTTGTCTAAGTCCGGTTGTATTATTCCGTTTCCACCTCGTATCTTATTAATCGGTGTTAGAACTGAGGCGGGATAAAAATAACAAAAAATTAAATGAGTATGGCGAGCGTACTATGGCACCGAGGCTTATCAAGATATGTAGTCTGTCAACATTAAAGGGCATGATACAAATTAATGGAAGATAGAGAGAAATATGTATAAGAAGGATGATGGCTGATGAGTAATTAAAAAGGTCAAAAAAGAAAGAAAGAAAGAAATAATAAAAATAAGATAAATAAGATATATGTGTAATG